>JBAGKO010000010.1:2394069-2408735 GCA_037177275.1 Acacia concinna
AAACATTCGCTCAACCTAATTAAGAATTGAATTAAGATAATTAATGATTATTTTGTCCTAGTCCTCGTGGGAACGATATTTTTATATTACTTGCGACTTGTGCTCTTGCGGTTAAGCTAGACGACTACCAAGTTTTTGGCACCGTTGCCGAGGACTTTGGCAAAATTTATTGAATTAGTTATCTTAGTTGTGTGATTGATTACGTTTGATTCTTTCTTTAGTTTCTTAATTTTTTTTTGTTTTCCCTTTTGATAAGTTTGATATTCCTCAGTTGTGATGCCAATGTAAAAAATAATAGGAGAAAAATAGAGGCAAGAGATGCATACCAAGTCATGCCATGTTGCATCCAAGAGCGTAACTCATGCATCAGTAAATAGTACTAGAGTCTAACTAGGGTTTGCACAGTAATACATTAGAAAGAAATTTGGAGATAAGAAGATAGCGTGCAGGAGGTTTTGATTGCTATAGTGTGAGAATTATGCTTGATGGGGGACTCTATTTATAGAGTCATAGGGAGCACTTCTTATCTACCAGTTACATGTAAATCTCTCACAATAAATGATGAGTGATTTACTAAATCAAAAATTAAATCTTTCCAAATCTAACAACAATTGACTTTCTTGATTTATTGCCATTTATTCTATAATAATTGCATATAAGATATCTTCCTTATTTATTTGAATTTTATTCTGGAGCAATGGTCTGGCCCATCAAGAATATACTTATGCCCAAAATCCAACAAAAATAATATTTTAGCATTATGTTTATTGTTAAAAAAAGAAAAGGGGTAGACAAATATTGATGTAAATAAATATATAATTAACCCAAAAACAAAAGAGAAGATATATGTGTATGTGTGTGAGAGTGACAATAAAAAGAGAGTGGGAGAGAGAGATTAGAATATATATATATATATATTAAAAAAGAAACGGTGGGGGAGGTGTGTGACCATTAGAGCCGTAATGACGGGCTTGACCCTTTTAAACTCGAGCCCATCATGGGCCAGATTTGTAATTTAGCGCTTAAAAATGGAGTTGGGCCTAAACAGGTTGGCCCTATAGGGCCGTAGGCATAAACGGGCTGGCCCATTTAGGCCTGTTTATATATTTTTTTTTAAAAAAAATTAATATGAGATGATAGTAATTATAATGGGCATGGAAAAGATGAAATTGATAATATTATTCATATTGTTTAGCGTTTAGTTTATAATTTATGTCTTTATCTAGTTATTTATTTGATTCTAAATATTAGTTTTTAGACCTCGTGTATGTTATTCTTATTTTGGTAAACGTATACCATGTTTAATGTTTTAATTTAGTTTTGATAAATAAACCATTTTTTAATTTATTTGAAGAAGTCCAAATGCTATGCAAACTATAAGGAAAAAAAACTAATAACATAGATTGAAAAATGAGAATGTTGAATCTCTATCTCTTGAAGATATGGAGAAAAAACTAATAATGTTAGTCATATTATTTAGTGTGTGTGACTTTATTTAGTTATTTATTTGATTGGGATTTTATAACCATTAGTTTTTAGACTTCATGTTTGTATTTTTATTAAATATAGACAATATTTAATGTTTTAACTTACTTTTGATAATAATTATGTTTTAAATTAGGTATTTTAGTGCTCAAATAGATAATAAACAAAAATATAACAAATGAGTTTGAAGTCCGTGGGTCAGCCTATGACCCATGATGAGATGACCTAGGCCTCAAAAATGAGCTCATTGTTCAGACTTAGAAATGATGTTGAAAGTGATGATGGTATTAGGGAATAAAATGATAAGCTATTCATGTTGTTTAGACTTTAATATTTAGTTTATGGTTTATCATTTGACTTTATCTGGTAACTTATTAGATTGTAGACATTAGTTTTTGACTTTTTAGACTTCGTGTTCATGTTTGCTTGTGTTTTAACTTAGTTTTGATATTATTTATATTTTAAATTAAGTATTTTAGACTTCAAATGCATAAAAAATAAAAAATACATTAAACAGGCCTAATGCTCGCGAACTAACGGGTCGGGCCTCATAATTTACTACCTTTTTTAAACTCCCGTTTAGGCTTGAGCCCATTACGGGCCAACCTAAATTCCCTGCTCTAGTGACCATTGAATGGTCACATGGGTGTGGGTAATGAATTTAAATAGCCTACACACATCTTTTTCTTCAACAACATTAAGGGGAGAGGAGGAGTGACAAAGAGCTTATTCTTCTCTCTCTCTCTTTTTTGCCTTCAAATCATCATGCTCATTAATGAACTTACAAAATATAGTATAAAATATCCAAATCAAAAAAATTGTTTGTCATCTAGTGCCGAGTACATCATCATATACATCGTGTATTAGTAGTTGCAACATATCTAATGGAGGTCTATTAATCTAATCATCTAGACATGACCCTGTTCTTGAAGCTCTAGCAACCCAATTAGCTACCGCTCATGAGCTTCTCTAGGAATCCACTGAAAAACATGGTTCCTAATTTGTTTCCTTTCCTTAAGGATATGTTCCAAAATAGGTTCACACTTTCAATCTGGTGATCACATTTTCATTCACACATTTAATCAACATCTGATTATCAGATTAAAAAAATCACATCTTCAATATGATTTATGTGGTCAAATTTAACAGCCTCTAAACAAGCTTTACATTGAGCCATAAAAACTGAATTTGCTTGAATTACTATCCAGATAGAGTGGATATGTTGGAAGTTGAATTGAAACTCTTCTTTCACAAAGTTCAAACTAAATAAGATTTAACATAGTGTGCTAAGTCCTAACATGTCGCTTAGGCAACACTTGATGCTCATGTCAAACTAACAAGTTGAGATAAACAAAGCCAAGTTCTTTCTTACAAACAACAAATGCATATTGTGTGATAGATGTCTCTCTCAATGAGTGGGAGTAAGATTCGTCTCACATTATGTGGGAATATTGATAAGTATGTTATGACCTTTAGTAATATGGTTTATCACAATAATTAAGTCTTAATATGCATGGTTGGAGGATACAAGATCCATGAGTCGAATGAACTTAGCAAAAGAGTGGGATGACTCATTCTCCAAACTTAAGTTTAAAGGGACAAGAAACCTATGAGGTAAACTTGATCCAAGTCAAGAATGCTTTCTACAAAGATTTAATGTCACACTTATAATCCTTAAAAAGTTATAGAAGGAACATACCATGTAAAACAGTGGAAGTTTCAAGAGATGGCCTTTTTTGAACTAACAAGGGTTAAAAACACTTGTTTGATTAGTTCAAGATGCTTTGTATACGAAAAAGAGATTATAAGGCAACTGTCAATCTCTATAACCCTTTAATTCAATTAAGTCATTGAAATATACATGGTTAAGTAGATAAAAGTAGATGGGAAACTATTAGCCATAGTTTGACAAATAAACTCATTACTATTGTTTTCAAACTTAACCAAGTGCATCTCAAATCAATCAAATATGTGCCCTGTGTGTTGTGGATAAGACTTTAACATCTCAAAACATCATAAGATCATAATGGTTAGCTGATTATATCCATAGTCTTTCCATATTACAGAAGATTGGGGGCAATATACGAAAAGGTATATGATGAGGCACATCTTTATTAGTGAAAATGATGGCAAATCACTGATTGAGAAAAAAATTAAGGAACACAACGTTCATAGAACACATATTTTCTATTGATCTTGGCAAATCTCTTTATGAGATTGACAGTGACAAGGAATAAACAAGTATTCTTAAGTTCATTGATCCGAGTATGAGGGTTTGAGGTCATTTTCACCAAGAATCCTATAAAGTCCACCTGGATTGAACGCTCTCTTCATCATTCATAAAAATGATGATGGCTACTTAGAAGTATTTAGATACATTAAAAGGACATGTTAAGATAAATGCTGAAGCACAATGCAAGAGGATATAGATTCTTTTCTTGAAATTAGCCAAGTATATATTTGGAAGATTTGTATCATTATCTAAAGGCAAATTGAGAATATGTAAGTTCTCAATTATAAGAAGGACAACCAAACATAAAACATTTAGTACCTAAGGCATATCACAATTTGAAGGTATTGGCAAACAAGAAGCCTTATTGTCAGTTATTTATTTTAACTCTAAATGACTAATGTTAGATATAGTGGCAAGCTTAGGCTTGAAATTATACAAATTTTCAATTTGAAAAATGGATAATGAAGCTTGGGCCTAAAATTATATCAAGAATATATAAAGGCCACTTTTCAATATGGAAATTGGATGACAAACTCTACATGGAACAACATGAGGGATTGGTAGAAACAATCATTCATGTATTAGCAAATGAGGTTTCACAAAAGGGAAATCCTCATTAACTTTGAGATAATCAAAGAACACTACTTGAGAGCTTTATGTAATTAATCATCCAAGCAGTAGTATAAGAGATTTCTTAAAGGGAAATTCTCATTGACTTCAAAATAGTTGAAGAATATTACATAAGTGCGAAATGGTTTTGATATGGCTCTGTTAGAAGTCATTCTTTGTCACAATGACATATGTGTAGTTGAAACAAGTGTCAAGAGAGTTAAAAGAATAAATGATTAGAATAATCTTTGAATTCTAATTTGATAGATCACAGGTAAAATAAATAGAGATTACACTTGAAAAGTATAAGTCCTTACCACATGTGACATGTACGAGTGTGATCTCTATAGCATCTCCGTGTGCTAAGCTATAAAAATCATGGTCACCCTTATAGACAAGGGCTCAACCTCAGAGAGGTTACATGTCCCATGAGGAATCTAACAAAGAAAATGTGGATAGAATCTCATAATAAGAATATAGTTGGTAACATAAGTATACACATTAGTATATATAGGACCGAAGCTTTTGGTCATACTTGAAAATTATTTTTGGTCTAGCTGTACCATGGATTAAGTTGTAGAGGCAACAACTCACACTTCAATACAAGACCTATGAAATGATATTGGAGTTAAAGAAGCAAGGAGATAGATGATATATCTCTATTATCTATAGAATCAAAACGTATAGCATGTTTTGTTACCATTCAATGGGCCATATATCCATAGAAGTTTCTATGAGTAATTGGGAATGGATGATAGATAGTAGGATTCAAGGAACATCTAATGATATGGATCATAATTATTACATCAAAGAGAAATAAACATTTGATGTATCTCTAAATGATATATGCTTTCAAAGAAGGTAGACAAACGTTCAATAATCTTCTATTAACAAGATGTTTGTAGATCCTTTTATTGAGCCAAGAGCTTACTATATATTGAATTAATGAAGATCATGGGGTACAAGCAACAATATAAGGCCATGAACATTATGTATATTGTGAGTAGATATTTGCTAGGTATACAAAAATCAATTTGTTGTATAGTTCATGAAGATTGGTTTACTTACATGAACAACCGCCTTCCTACAAGGGCGTGTGAAGGGTAAGATGAGTAAATAATTACCATGAGATGGTAATGAAAGATATTTGTGTTTGAGTCACCTTAGTACAACAGAGATGAGATTTATATATGTATATTTCTTATGCAAAATAGATCGATCTATAAATACATGAAAGTATCATAAGACCTATATCTAGGCAAAGGATTGTTTTTTACACATGATTGTGAACAGAAGTTTTGGTTTCAAATGTGGGAAAATATTGTGGAACTTAATACCTGTACGGTGAAAGACAAGATAAAAACATTGACCTAGATCACCAGACAATCACCGTAGCATGCAATTCTTACTGCATGTGCTTAAGAATAAGACTACAACACGGGACGTAGGAGAAAGATCCCTGGTTCACTGCTCTGCCATTGAAATCTCTTGCTCTCTCTCTTTTGATCTCCCAATTTCTTTATGGTGCACTACTGTGCAAACTCTGGTTAGACTCTAGTAATCTTAATCAATGCATGAGCCACACTCTTGAATCCGACTTGACTTGGTATGCATCTCTTGCCTATATTTTTCTCTTATTATTTTTGACAATTTCTATATTTTCATTCATCTAATTTCTTTTTACTTTCCTAAATTATATTTTAAATAGTCTTTTTCTCATAAAAATAATTTCCTTAATTATAATTAAATCCTAATATAAAAATTAAAATGTTACATATCTCATCAGAAACATAAAAAAAATGGAGAAGTCAAAATCAAAAATGAGGGAATGGCAACGAATGCTAATTGCAAATGCATGACCACTACTGTTTTCAGCTTACAATACAAGGCACTTTTAAAAAAATAGTTTAGTCTACAATGTAAGACACTTATAAAATAGTTAATATTTATTTTTTAGGCTTGTCTCAGCAATTACTGCTCATTCCTAATTTGCGCACTTATTCAAATTTTAAACATATTTTTTAATTGGGATAAAAGTAAAAAAATTGTCATTTATGACATATTAAATGAGGTAACTATTACTTTTTGTTATCTGTAAATTAGTTAAAGTATTTTGTTAATTGTTCATTACCACAAAAAAAATTAGTTAAAGTATTTTATATTGTGGGTTATAAGGAGTCCAATGAAACATGCATGTGTCTCTACAAGTCACGTTCACGCAAGGCACAAAATCAAGCGACAAGATTTCCTCCTCACTCGCTCTTTTTTTTTTTGTTAATATTTATTCACTTAGAGAACTAAGAAAGGCGAGAGAATCCATCTCTTACCCATCGCCCTTAGCCCCTTAGATCACTCTTGGTAGTTTTTGCTTCACTTCTAAGAAATTTCATTACTAACTCATTACAGTCAATAAGAAAAGAATCCCTCCATCTTTCCATCTCATCAAATATTGCTTCTCCTTTTTCCAAAATTATATTTTGCTTTTTACATAAATGCCAAATGCCAAATGCCAGCACTGATAGGCCTCTTGAGTCCTGACCCTATCAAAATGCTTCGCCCCCAAGCCCACTCCAGTGATAGGACTGACTCGACGGCAAAAAGGGGAAAAAAAGAAAAGAAAAGAAAAAGATATGACTGACTCAAACATGCAAGTCAAGAGAGAATTTTGTAGGAAAAATGACAGATTAAAATTCCAAAATTTGATATCAGATTTTTTCTCATAAAATAAATTATACATTGTCTATCAAATTTTATCTCTAGCTTATCAATTATAGATATGAACCTGAGATTTTATAACTCTAAAGTTATTTTTGAGAAAAAGATAAATAAAAACCTTTTAAATATTAAAATTTTTGAAAGATGACTTAAATTTGTTGAATGACAAATGAGAGGCTCTGATCAAAACTCAACAGAGAATTATTAAAATTAAGTAGATAATGACTAAAATAAAATGACTAAAAATAAATAAATAATAATTAAAATTCAATTGAAAATGACTAAAATTAACTAATTTTTTACTTTTCATTTATCATTTACTAAATTTAAGTCATCGTTTAAAATTTTTAATATTTATAAGATATTTATTTATCTTTCTCTCATATGTTTTTCTGTCATTTTTTTAAGTTTGTACCACAGAGAGATGAGATGGGAGTAATTAATTTTCCATTTATTGTACAATATATTTAAAAATACTACTATATCGTAAATTGTAATTCCCGACGGGGTCCAATGCCGCGATGTGAAATTCGGGGGGACGATTGGAGGAACAGAATTCACCAAGGGCATATCCGTCAAAGAGAACGAGGTGCGGTTGCCCCGACCCCCGATAAATATAATACCCACGAGACATTCAACAAATTCCCTAAGCCTTCTCCACCTCTCGCTCTAACCCTCACCGTCATCGTCATAGTACGAACCTGTATAGTGTGTCTGTGTATAACTGTAAGGAGGGTCGATCGTTATCGAGATCTATTTGCAGAAGCGGGAGAAGTGAAGATATGGGCGGAGGTGGAGCAACGCCGAACGTGGAGGCACAGTACTCGTCAGCAAAGATTTCCGTGTGGTGGGACATCGAGAACTGCCATGTCCCCAAGGGCTGCGATCCGCACGCAATCGCCCAGAACATCAGCTCGGCGCTGGTTCAGATGAATTATTGTGGGCCCGTTTCTATATCCGCCTACGGTGATACAACTCGCATCACGGCTTCTGTACAGCACGCTCTCTCCAGTACTGGAATCTCCCTCAACCATGTCCCGGCTGGTAAATCTCTGATGCTTATGATTGCGATAATTCTAGACTGCACCGCCTTACTTTTTGTTTTTGTGTCTACTATGTTGCATGTGCTTTATTTCATATGATGAATATTGTATCTAGGAGGCTGGGGCTTTTACTCTTGTTGGAATCCTAATCGTGCAATTGTTGTCTGTTTTTCTGTTGGAGGATCAAATTGATGCGGATCTTTTTTTCCCTTGGATCAATCAGGGCGTGTGTTAATTTTGACTACTTCCGGTTGGAGTCCTTTTATGCGTCTTCTCCATGAATTTTGATGATTTATAGCATACACTGATGTTTGTATACATGGATAAATCTGAAGTAGGAACTTCATCCTAGAAAACCCAGAAATTATCGAATAGCAAGGAAACACATAATAACAAATAAGATATAAAGATTCATTTTTGGAAATAGGAACCCATTGAACACTCTCATTATAACAAAGAAGTGCATTGAAATATGACGATTAGCTCATTTCCTGAGGTTTGTAAAGCTATAAAGTAATTACTGGATGTATTCTCTCTTCCGAGTCTTTTAATTATAAATTTCATTATATTGAAGATATCTTGGAACCTTTAATTTCAGAGTTATCTGGTTTTGTTTGTCTGACATTTCCATTTCTGGTCATAGGTGTTAAAGACGCTAGTGACAAAAAGATTCTTGTTGATATGCTGTTTTGGGCTGTGGATAATCCTGCTCCTGCTAATTATCTATTAATTTCTGGTGATTGAGACTTCTCTAACGCACTTCATCAATTGTGGATGAGGAGATATAACATCCCTCTTGCATAGCCGCAGAAGGCATCTACACCCTTAGTTGCAGCTGCCAAGAGTGTATGGCTTTAGATTACTCTCTTAGCTGGAGGACCTCCTCTAACAAATGGTGAGTCACAACAATTTGGTAATAATAGCAACTTATCGAGTTCTGACACCTTACAAATCCCGGTCTCTAGTTCTATTCAGACAAAGCAGCAAAGGGATTCCTTTGCTGAATCTCACGTAGGAAATCATAATCATAAATTTCCAAATTCTGGAAGAGGATTAGATTCTAGATACCAGGGTAAATCAACTTGGAGAAGCCCTAGTCAACCAAATGGACCCAGACCATTGAACCAACCTATTGGACTTCAAGAAAATCATAGCAGTATAAACTCTTACCGAGCTGGCAACCCAAACATTCCCTCAAATGGATCTGCTCCAAATTTTGTGCATGGCAGTCCTGGTCAATTATGGAGTAATAACGGCAATCTACCAGGCAATAGCCAAATGCCTTATTCACAGCCATTAAGACCCAACAGTTACCCAATGCAACCTGCTTTTGCACCAAACAACCAATATCCGCCAAATACCCATTCTTTTGCATCTCCGGTAGTGCCTCCTAGGACTGGTGGACTCAACTTCACCTCAGGACCACTTACAAATGTGCCAGATATAGGTAATCTGAATATAGCTGGATTGCCAAAACAAAATCCTATCAATAATGCTCCACATCCTGTAAGGCCAGTTGATGAACAAAATGGACATACAGTACAGAACAATCAACCATTATGCCGTGCCCACTCTTATGGTCCAGATCATCTACCTCCATCTGTGGCAGCAATGGGTAGTAATAACCCTCCTGGTAATGGCATGTGGGGATCTTCTGGATGTCTTAAACCTTCTGAATATGTACAAGGGCTTATAGGCGTTGTTTTGCTTGCTTTGAACACATTAAAAAATGAAAAGATAATGCCAACTGAGGCAAATATAACTGATTGCATCCGTTATGGAGATCCTAAACACCGGAACGCTGATGTTAAGAAGGCTTTGGAGAGTGCTATTGAACAACAGATGGTGATCAAACAGAATTTAGGTGCTTTGCAGTTGTATATTGGTAAGAATGATAAACTTTGGAAGTGTGTAAATCCTATAGGTGGTAATCCCAATCAACACTCAAAGGAAACATGGGATGAAATCCAAAAATTCTTAACCACTCCTTCTGGAAGACTTGCAATAATGGGTACTCAATGCAAGTAAGGATCTTCTACTTCATTTTTTTTTTTTTGCTTCCTGAAAGTTTCCTCAGACTTCTTATTAGATTCTTGTCTTTTTTGTTTTAAGATATGAAGCAGGTACTGTGATAAAGAATATGTGCTTAAAAGATGTTGCTTTGGGAGATGTTCTTCAGATTTTGAACATGGTGGTCTCTAATAAAAAATGGATCATGCATCGTCAGTCAGGATGGCAACCACTTACCATTACTCTACCTCAGGCAAACTCTGATTTAGGTGTCACAGCCTGAATAAATGCATATAAAACTGGTAGTGGTAATGGAAATAGTTTCTGAAGAAAACTAAGCTACTGAACCATTAAATTCCACCGGGCTAGTCTTTCAAATAAATCTTTAAATTTTCAGCGAATCTGAAGGTAGGTAGTAGTAGTGATCTGTAGAATGGTGTCCGTATTTTGAGTGCTAAATATGTATTTACAACTGAAGCCCTTCACAATTCAGTTTGAGTCAGAAACAAAATCAGTGCATGGGGCATAGTAGCTAGATGCTCAATACCATAGAGTTGTGTGCAGTCATTGAAGTTGCGACGTTTGTGGTTGTCACTATGGCCTGCTATACATCGTAGCGATCTATCTTGGAATTTGCATTTGCTTCTTGTTTTGAGCTACTCATTTTGTCTCCTACAAATTTATACATTGATGGGAGATTGATCTATTAAGACTGGACTCCTTGGATATTTTGATTGAAATCTCCTCAAGCATCTGGGATGTGGCTGAATATCGTGTTGCTGGAACTAAGCATTATAAACATTCAAGCTAGTTATTTAATAATCTACTGTGCTGTTGATGTATTGTCTGAGTAGTGGTCTATCAAGTCAAAATGTTCAAAGATCACGTGGAATGTGTCCAGAAGCTGCAGTATTGCCGTTTGTTCACTGAGGGTTGTATCCTCCAAATAGAGTTTAGTTTGGGTGACAGAAAGCACCAATTGCACTAGATTGAAGAAATCGAGACCTGTTAATTTTATGAAGTTCAAGATTTACTACTTTTCTCAACTACAAGGTATGTCTCTGGCGGAAGTTGACTATGAAAAGAATCATGATATGAAGTTTCTAGACTGGATTCCCAGAAGGTAGTCTCTAGATGTGGTTTAAAAAAGGGTGGAACGAAAGGGTATTGTATCTCCTGTAGCTGACGCTGGCATATTTGATTATATGGATTATGCTTTTGGAATGTCTGGCTCACTAGATGTTCTGTCATTCAGTCAGGATTGGTGTTTTATTTCTTTCTTATTGGGCTCCCGTAGGATTAGCTATGCGTATAATCCACTAGGGAAACGGCTGTTTCCTTTCGGTAGTCCTTTTGTATTTGCACTGTATTGTATGGGATTTGTTTTATGGTATGCTTAGTTTTGAAAATTTGCTGCTGATTTGTTTTGTCTAATTTCTCGCAGAAATCCCTAACCTTCATACACCCTGTATTTGAAATCTAGTGCACCTGGAAATGGACGTTAAAACTCGTGCAAAGCCATGCCATTAGTGGTAGAGCATTTTGTCGACTCTTTCTGACTTTACTGCCTAAGCCCATGGATATAATTGCTGTGGGACCGAACATGTCCTCAAAACTTGAGGATAGCAGATCCCCTATTCCCTTCTCGATGCCTTTGCTGAAGTGTTTTCTGTTCCTGGAAAAAGGGAAGAAGAGTAGGGTCTAGGGCCAATACCACTTGAGCTATATATTGTCTATTTTCAGTCTGTCTTTTAGCTTCGGAATGGAAGCAACTCTTGGGGTGGGATTATCCAGGTAGTTACGGAATACTGTCTCCTATAGCCTGAGTTATTGTCCACGGGGCCCAATTTTAGAACGAGACAGCCCCAGAATTTTCCAGTAATATATTTTTATTGCAGCCTATAGGAATGCCAATTATTGGGAAACATGAATACAAAAGCTATAGCATGTCCAACACAATCAATTCATTTTTACTAAAAAAAAAATATTATGTACCTTTCGCATGTTTCCTCACGGTTTTCTTAATTATCTATATTTTTATTTTTATCTTGTTCATCTGATGATTAGAACATTAATTTCCTTAGTTGAGATGTGTGGTGAAAGCTCCGATGCTTGATGCTTTCATTAATTTCCTTCCATGACACGAGTAGTGACTTGGGTTTTGTTTCGTGTTTTCTTTTGGTTTTGAAAACGATGTTATTAATGTACCAAAAACAGAGTAAATGATGTTATTGGTTGGCAAAAAGAAAAGACAAGAAGAAATCGATGTTAATAATTTGAACTATAATTTGTTTTGCTCTTATAAGAAAATTAATTATTCAAGAACCTCGATAGGGCATGTAAATCCAAAATCTACCATAGTGAAGGGATTGACTCATCCGCAAGGATACGGATTTTAATCACTGCTTCATGCATCTGTGATCAAGTAGCAGTTTTCCATTTGCCAAATAGGGGCCTCAGAGGACAGAAAGTGTCAAAAACATAACATAGTACGGGGGACATAAGAACTCAGAGCTCTTCCGGACTGGACAAACGAGGAATTTAGCTGAATTATGAGAGAGATTGGTTTGTGATCCAAAACTGTCTTGGCAGAAGTGTTATGGATCCCCAAAGGATGGCGTCAGATGGAGTGACGACTGTGGGACTGAAGCACCAAGCCTTGGAGATTCTCATAACTGAAATACGATATAGAATGCCTCATCAGATGTCCGCACTGATACGGTGATTGGCACGCCAGAAGAACAAATGCCGCAAATAGCTAAAAAAAGCCAAGAGGCGCTGTGAGCATGCACAAGTAAGACAAAACGTTCACGGAAACATTCAAACTTGTTCAACTTCCTCTGCAAGCTCCCATATTTCTACAACATGCAATGCATGGCTGCACAAATTGACAAATTTGCTAGCCCTCATCAATCAATGTGGAAAATTAAAAAGAACAAAGGAGAACTGTTATCCAGAATCTTCGTTCGTGGCTTGCAATTGCACTATTCAGATAACTACAACGCATCATAAAAAATGTGGGGCCTGTATCGCAAATCTCCCACCTCCTTAATCCTGCCCATAAAGTACTGAGGGAAAAATAGGGAAGAGAACAAAGATGGATTGGCATCTGATTTTCACTGAATAACAAAATGCAAACATTAATTACAGCCTAGTAATTGGAATCCAACTTAATTACATAATCCACACCAAATAACGATGTGCATGCACTACATTATAATAAAATGAAAAGATGTCAAACAAAGCTAACCCGGTGTTACATCTTCTCTTACCTTGATTAGTTTGAGTTCCTTCCTCAGCCAACAAATGAAGTTCAGCCAAAACTAACATTGACCATCGCCTTGGCAACTCTCTAAACGCTCATTATCCCCTAATTTGCCATATACCGGGTCCTGTACATCCGGTAAAATCTTGTGTTTTTCCGTTAGCCTTCTGTCCGGGTTCAGTAACCTTCAGAATCTTATCTCTATCCCTTGCTCCCATGTTCCTAGACCCGTAAACATGAGCGGAACCCTCGATACGCCGAACCTTGAGAGCTACGGAGAATTGCTGCAGTGCTGCTTTAGCTCTCTTGCGAGCCAAGGCAGCCTCCCTAACGGTCCTATCGGCTTTGGCTCTGGCCAAAGTCAAAGCCTTGCTCATGGACGCAGAAGCGATCTTCGCAGCACAGAGAAGGACCAGGGCAAGCTTTTTATCGAGGATGGGACGAGTTTTGGTTAAGGCGGAGTCGGGTTTGTCAAGGTCGAAGAAGAAGAAGTTGGAAGTGGAGCAGGGAGGACAGAGGAAAGCTGAATGAAGAGGAGGAGGAGGAGAAGGGAGGCACTGAATGTGAGTGAGAGAGGAGCATTTTATACAGGAGAGGAAGAGATGGGCAGAAGCAGAGGAGGTAGAAGACAAAGGGTGATCGAAAAATTTGAAGCAGGAGGGGCAGAAGGAAGAAGGATGAAGACGGAGGACGCAAGAGGTGCAGACGCGGCGATCGATGCCGCGAAGCTGAACGTGGTGGATAAGCCAACGGTTTTTTAAGCCACAGTTGCTGCATTCTGCCTTCTTGCTGATACTGTTGGTGTAGCCGGCATTTGGCGTCATGGTCTGAGAGGGTTTTGACGGTGGAAAATTCATAGGGTTTGCGGTGGAGAAAAATAAAGTAGAGAAACCAGATAAATTAATAAAAAATAAAAAGGCTTAGAAGGAGAATCCACACAACGCGAGTTCTAGGGTTTGCAGCAAAGCCAACACACGCAGGGCGGAGCAGGAGCAGGAGCAGGAGCGAGGGAGGGGGAAGTGAGTGGCTAAACCCGGTAGGCCCGTACAGTATGCACGTCTTTTTCAGATGTTTGTAGCAGGTCTGTGATCGAAGTTTTGCTGGCCCAAAAAAACAAAAAACTTTTATAGGGGGTGTTTGGTTTGATGGGAGGGAGGAATGTAACTTTGTTTGATTTGTTAGGGGGGAGGGGAGGGGAATGGAGCTTTTATTTGGTTTGGGAGGGGATGGGTGACAATAATAGATTTACTATTTTACCCTTACATCTAATTTCATACTTTTATACTTATATGTTAAATTAGTTTAC
>JBAGKO010000010.1:2408835-2425473 GCA_037177275.1 Acacia concinna
TTTAAATCAAAGAAGGTCATTTCATCTGAAAGGCCTCTTCAATTACTCCATATGGATTTGATAGGGCTTGCCAGAGTGAAAAGCCTAGGAGGAAATTTATATACCCTTGTAATAGTTGATGATTATTCTAGATTTTCTTGGGTTATATTTCTTCCATCTAAAAATGAAACTTTCAATGAATTCATTATATTTTCCAAAAAGGTCCAAAATGATAAAAATATTTCTATTGTATCTATCAGAACTAATCATGTAGGAGAATTTGAGAATATTGCGTTTGAAGAATTCTGTGAAGCAAATGGTATTGATCATAACTTCTCAGCTCCCAGAACTTCACAACAAAATGGTGTTGTTGAAAGGAAGAATCGAGTGCTTCCAGATACAATCACCATTAGCAGTTCCCCTGGGTAGTTGCTGTAATGTGTCCACAATATCTCCATCAACAACCTTAATATTTTTTAGCACCATGACATGTTTGTACCCACCAACTTCTGTAGTAAGTTAGTTGTCAATTTCTAAAAAATGTCCATGTAAACAAATATGAGAGGATCCTTTGAACGAAATCCAATTCTTGTAACTTCAAGCACTTGATTCAAGAATTCCTCAGTATAGTTAATGTTTTTTTTGTGTGGGTATTCTCTTTGTTACAATAGTTTAGCAAACCTCAATTACATGTACCAAACAAGAAACACTTGATGTAACATCCTAAATATTGGGTTTAGAGTTAGTTGTAATTTAATTTTATTTGGTCAAGAGTTAAAAAACACAAAAAAAAAGTATCAAGTTCAAAACAATAAAAATTTATTCAACAAATTAGTCTATAAAATAAAATACCTTAATAAAGTAATATATGGATATGTGTGTAAAATTATCTTATAGTTGAGGGAAAAAATAAATAATAAATAAAATAAAAATTATTACTGTTAAAATATTATTACAGCTACTATTATTTTATTATTGCTTTTTATTATTATTTTAATAAGAGTCAAAACCCTAGACCCACTCCTACATAAGTCCTATTAGTATTCAGTCCACCCCTCTTCAAAACCTAGACCCTGACACCGCACACTAACTCCACTAACACAGGTGCTCTTCTTTTTCCCTCATTCATTTCCTCATTCACCCATATCTATCTCACACTTGTCAAACCTCATTCTTTTATATTCTTTCATTTTTCTATTGTCTTGTCATGTCATAGCTTTGTCTTCTCCTCTAATTCGTTTTATTTTGCCTATGGCCTTTTGTATTCATTTCATTATTACTTTTTACTGTAGCAAGCACATCTTTTCAACTCTTTTCGACAACATTCTCCCACCCCATGTGTAGTTTTGTAAGTATATTTATATATTATTAAATCCTTTCAACTTATGACCCATTGTGACCCATTTGTTCTTTTTATTTTTATTTCTATCATCTTTTAGGTTCTGAGCTCCTACACACAAATCTATTCCTTGTACCATAGTTCTCTTCCATATCTCTTGAAACCCTTTCGGTCATGCTCTTTCCACACACACACGTATATTAGCATCATTTAAAAGGGGTGGTGTTTCTATTAGATGGAAAAAATGGTGGAATTCTTAACCCATGTAATACTAAAATTATTTTTTTGTACATCTATATCTAGCGTATTTGAGTTTTGGTTTGGGAGAATGTCTAAAAAAAGTATAATTTGTCTAATCTAATGATTCCTCAAATGCATTTAGTCAAACAATTTCCTTTTTTTTTTCACGAGCTTAGAAAATAGAATGTGACTAAAATGAATACTTTAACGCCTTGCTGTAAGTAGGAAGTTTCACAAGGTTTATTAATAAATACAAGTATTTATATAGCCATAACTTAGTACGCTCATGTAAATTTGTTTGCACAACAAAAAAGGAAAAAAATATAGTAAAACAATTTTATTCTAAGCCAACCTAAGTTTAAATAATAATAATAATAAAACAAGAAGAGAGAGGGAGATCCATTATTCACCTTTGGCACCTCTTTTTCATTGATCAGAACACATTCATATATATATAGTTGCGTCCTGTAGCTATTCTTCTTCATTCATTATTATTATTATTATTTTCCTTCCTTATCTTTCTTTCTATTTTATTGTACATGAATACTTTTTCCTTCTTTTCTGTTTTGCGTGCACACACTTACTGCCGCCATATGGATTCTCATGTATTCAAATGATTCTTTTTATCTCTATGAATGTATAAAAAATATTAATCTAAAGATTAACAGAAAATATATGATAACTAACAAACATGTATTATATAATAGCAACTTTAGGAGTAGAGTTAGGTTTTAGGTTAGAATTAAAATAATTCTAAAATAGCTTTAAGTAAACTACTAATAGAAATTTATATTTATATTTTATAAACTCTCATTGAGAACTTGGGAGAAACTCTTGTGGGTTTATCTGTATACTAGGGAGCAGCATGTAACTATGAATATTCTTCTATATACTTGTGAATTGTGTATGATTAAATTGTGAATGATTTTTTAGAAAAATGGACTGAATTATATATATGTGTGTGTATGTATCCTAAATTCTCAAGTAAGTGATGCTATAAGTGAATTTAATTGTAATTTATTTTTATTCCCTTTGTAAATATGTTAAGTATGGTTAATGCATGTTTAGATTATTATTCCTTTCAAACATGCTTTTATGTGTACTGATGCTTGATATAGATGGAAGAATGGATTCTTGTACCTTGTCTTGATAATATTATATATATATGTCTATATTGGTGATTGAATATATCTGTCATAGAGGTTGCATTTGTGATGGGTTAGAGTGAGGATGAATTTATATATTGAGATATTTTACCATGTAGTATGCCATCACTCAGTACACAGTATATGACACTTTTCAGGGCCCTTCTTTCATGTTTTCCTTTAGCCAGGATTTGTGTTGGAGCTGGGGACATGGGACACTTCCTTGGTTTTGTTGTTTTAGGGAGGGGAGCCATAATCCATACTTGAGCTCTATACCTTTGGCTGGGTGTATCTTAAGAAACTGGTGAGTTTAGGACAATCCAGTTAAATGGCTGAGTTCCTGTTTAATTATGTGTTAGCCTATGGCTCCAATTCGCAGAATAAGGGTGGACGGTGATATAAGGGAGGCTGTATATTGCATAATTATATTATATGTCTGATGAACATTCAGATATGATAATGATGATTTGATTTGAAATTGTTTTAAGATCATGATATATGCGGATATATATATGTAATTAGTTTCTTTATTTTGTCATTTGTGATTTACTTGTATGTGTTAGAAACTTTCAGTAGTTACTGAGACCGTGGCATCTCATTCCTTAATATTAACATTTTTCAAGTGATTGATCTAAGTAAGAAGCAAGGGAAGACACTCAAGACTTAGGAATGCCAAATAATAACTCATTGTGCCCTATACTACATATTTGGCACAATCATCTAACGGTCAAAACAGACGACAGTTCTCGGTCCAATCATAGGACTTTTGGTGGTTAGTGATGGTAGGAATTGATGGATGGAGGTTATAGAGTTGATGTAGGGTTATGGAATTGAGAGGAATTAAAAGAGAATGGTTTGTGGTTGCCATACTGTGAAATCTCACGATGTGATGTAGGGTTATGGTAGGAATTGATGGATGGAGGTTATAGAGTTGATCACAATTTTCTAGCCTTCTAAATATGTTCTTTTATTTGTCATGTTTCTAAAACTTCCACATTTTATTTTTATTCACTAGACTATTTTGAGGATTTCATTTGAAACCTTGTGTGTGATATATTTGAACTAATAATATATTTTAATGATTTGGATGTTTGACATCCTTAATGGTTATATTAGTGATATTTTTGTTGAGATTTGATCTATTAAAATTAAGGTGTTACACTTGACATTAATGTAGAAATTAAAAACATACATAAGCATATAAGAAAATATGGTAAAAATTAAAAAACAGGGCATTAAGCTATTTACCAACTAAAGACTGAAGCATAACTACGTGCTAAAAATAAGAGACAGTGGACATGTAAGAGTGCTTGTCAAGCTCGATTTGAGAGGGAAGCCAGCTTGTACGTGTCAAGCATAAATGCAACCTTGATAAGCACAATCTTCTTACTGCATTTGCTCTGTTGTGCACACCCTACAGCAGGGAGGGAACAAAATTGCATTTAAGACACCAGCAAAGAAGGAAATAGCATTTAAACACTGCTGTTGTGTCTAATACAAAAGCAACGTGACTAACCAACTACATATAGCTTCAGCATTCTACACATAATATTAGGCCTTCCACCATTCATGAAAAGACATAGCCCCCTTCCACAATAAGTGAAGAAGTCAATAAATGTTTGCATTGTAGTCCTCATTACTGCAGGAAAATAGGAGCCACTGTTAGTATAGATGGTATGAAACAATAACGACGGCATAGAATAATAGATTAAGAGTCAATATGAGTTAACCAAACTAAACCGTCGGCTGAAGAGAATCCAGAAGGTGTGTTTGTTTTTACAATTTCTTGGAAGGCAATGGAACAATTTAAAAACAGGTGTCAATGGAGGGAAATTTTGAACGACAAAAGTTTTCAAGCCACCAGCTTGGACCAAAGCAGAGAGTGTTTTTTTTTTTGGGTGTGTTTGGCAGGAGGGAAATAGAGGGGAGGGGAGGGGAGGGGAGAAACACCTTTGTGAATGGTGAAACAAGTCAGAAGTTGAGGTGAGCCGGATCGGAGCATACAGCTTGGGTGGAGTACAATTAATAGATATATTGGTATGTTTTCTAATTTGATATGCTTTGTCGTATTTCATTTTGTATATACTCGTATTTTATATTATTATTTTGGTATTATATATAATAAAAAGAACGTGGGAAAAGTGGAAAACCGGATTAAATATATAAGGATAAGAAAACTCAAAATTCCCCTTTTTGGATTGCAACATTGAAATCTCCTCGATCCGCGCCTTTCTTCATTTAATTGAACTTAAGGTTTGTTTATAGGATGGGGGGAAAAGTGGGGAATTTTATTTATTTTCTCATATTTGGATTAATAAAACCTTTAGAAGAGAAGAGGAAAAATTTTAAAATTTTCCCTCCTCCTCCTTCTATCCCTCTCATTAGAACTTGAGAGAATTTAGAAAGAAAATGTAATATTTTGACTTTTATTGATTATTATGTATATAATTTTCTCTTTTTCATTAACTAGTATTTATTTTATTTTTTTGTTGATTATATTTTTATATTGTTAATCACTTTTTTATGAATTATTAAAATCTCTCTACTCCCCTCCTTTTTATCTATCCAAACAGGATAAAATAATATCCTTCTCAGACCATCCCTTTCCCTCCCCCAAACATACCCTAAAATTACGTGCCTAGGTCATAGAAGCAAATTCTGCCTTCGATTTTCATCTTGTTTCCCAACGGGAATCTAACTTCGTAAAGATTTCCGCTATAATGAACTGCAGGAATATAAAATAATTTAAATTAGCAGCTACAGAAGATGAAAGAATTATAATTTATAAGAAACCACCACAACATAATTACAATTTTATGTATTCGAATTAATAACTAAAACCATAATTTACTATCACCGGAAGAATGAAAGAAAAAGAAAACCGTAGTTCTACAGGGGTTTTCTTTGCAGTCCAATCGATAGAGCTGTTCGGTGTTTTGTACAGATCCTAGTTCCCCCATTCCCTGCAGAACGTCTGTCAACAAAACCAAACTAGAATACATTTGTTGGGGGTCATCCAAATATTGTTCATGGACAACAGCAAGAAATAAGTCAGCCCCTGAAGACTCGACGATCAAAATAAAGCTCGAGCAATCTAAATTGTTCTGTATACCCTGTAAAGAAAATAATAATAATAATAATAATAATGGAGAAAGGAATATTTACTGCCTTAGCAAACACGAGACCCATCATTATGTCATCAGGGTGTATCACTGTAGTCACTCACATTGTCTAGTACTCTACAATTGCTCCTTACAAGTGGACTTGTTGTGCCCAAGTCC
Organism: Acacia concinna; assembly: GCA_037177275.1. Lineage (NCBI taxonomy): Eukaryota > Viridiplantae > Streptophyta > Magnoliopsida > Fabales > Fabaceae > Acacia > Acacia concinna. The sequence goes on from JBAGKO010000010.1 coordinate 2,414,820, forward strand.
CCTGCATCGGCTGCACTGGAGCTGACGCTTGACTATGCTTTGTGATCCATATCGCTTTGTTGTAGGTCGACCTGGTGGTCGTCGGGTGGGAGGAGGTGTCACAGTTACCATAAGTTCAGAACCTGTTAGGGCCGGAAAATCCACACTTGGAATAGGGTGTAAAGGCTCTGAGTAAGTCAATCTGTAGCTTTCAGTCGTGAAGTATCTGGAGCAATAATCATAAACACTACGACCAATGCCAATGATGACAGCAATAGCATGGCAGCAGGGTATCCCAGTTAGCTGCCAGTCTTTGCAACTACAATCCCACCTATCAATATCAACCACCTCAACAGACTCACCACGAACCTCGCATGTGCTACCAGCTGACAACAGAACTTGAAGTGAATGAGCTTGTCTGTTTTCATTTTCGAGCTTTTCCTCCTTGGAAGGAGTTAGCCTAGTCAAACAGTGGTCAGAAGCTGCCCTTCTTGTAACAAACAACTCCATAATCTTACCCCTTATCACTTCAACCATCTGTGTTATTGGCAAATCATCTGCATCTGATGCCCAGCTATAAAACAGTTCCCCAAAGTTCGATGTTATGTGATTATACCTGGCACCCTGAAAATACGAATTTGCCCAATGTTGAGGTTCGCTCTGAATAATCCAATTATAAGCTTCTATTGAAATACTTTTGATGCTCTCAATACAGCTTTGGAAGCCCTCTGGTTTGGACGCACAAGCAGCAGTGTATAGATCCTCAATCATGAGTCTCTTTACCTCATGAGAAAATTGCCCCTTCAAATCTCTAAAGAGTTGCTCGGTCAAATACCGCAGGCAATATCCATGAAATGAACCAGAAAATACATCAGCAATTGAAATTTTCAACCCTTTCTCCCTGTCTGCCACAAATGTTATGGGACCAGATGTTGACAGCACGGATTTGAGTTGAAGCAAGAACCAACGCCAGTTATCATCAGATTCAGCATCAACAATGGCAAAAGCAAGAGGAAAAACATCATCGTCTGCATCTGCAGCTGTTCCAACCAATAATGTTCCTTGGTATTTTGACTTCAATAAAATGCTGTCAAGGAAAATCAATGGCCGGCAACCTTGCTGGAAGCCATACAATGAAGCATGAAATGATACAAACAGACGATGGAAGCTTGAATCTTCTTTTGTGGTGTAAGTAGCCAAACTTCCAGGATTAGCCTCCATTATCTTCTCACATAAAAAAGGTAACAGACTATATGCCTCTTTATACGAACCCTGGAGCTGCTCCTTTGCAATCTCTTTTCCACGCCATGCCTGGAAGTAGTTAAGTTGTATTCCATATTCCTGTTTGATATCACTAACAATGTCCTTGGGCTTGTAATTTGGACAAACTTTCAACTTCTCCTTTATAATACTTGCCACCCAACTCCTAGTCGCTTGATGCCCTGTTGTTGTAACAGCACCTTCACAAATATGAGTTGGATTCATTTTCTTGATGCAAATCAACTGAGTAGTTGACAACCTTGACGCATGAATTCTCCATGGGCAACCTTCCGCTTTGCATTTAACAGTCACTCGATGACTATCATTTTTTTTATACCTAAAAGCAAATTGATGGGCAATGGCATATCTACGTAATGATTCACGAAATTCATGAACACTAATGAACCTTTGACCTACACCCGTTATAGTATTCTGCCATTGTTGCGCTCCTTTGGCATGCTTATCATCATTTGAGATCACATTTGCCAAATATCGAGACACTTGATTGGCATCATCAACAACATCAAGTGCTCCATCATGCGGAATCAATGCCTGGGTAGTGTCATCTATCACACCACCCAGAGCATCAAGAGGGGCATCAATTGGAACCACTGTTTCGGACAAGGTTGTTCTGCTTGACCTACATGTCCATGATTTAAAAATTTAAAATTAGAAAGTCCCTCAAATAATCATCAAATAACGACTTAGAATATAGAAATAAAGAAAACTACCGACTGGCAGGCATGTTTGACACGTCAGGGGAAATTGCATCCTCAATGAAGATATAAATCTCAACAGAACTTGAATCTCCATGAAATTTAACCATTCGTTTTAGATCCTTATCATTAGAGATTGTAATTAGAGTCTTATTGTTCCCTGGAAGAAAATACTTAATCGACATGCCATTGGTGCTGAAATTAAACATCTCTGCTACTTCCTCCATAAACTCACTAAACTTCATCTGGTCATCAATGTCAATAGCATGAGCATCACCTCCTCTATATGACAAAGTACCATCTTTCTCAGTCTCTAATTCACCACCTGACTGACATATTGCGATTATCTTCTTTCCAGCCATGACCTGAGACAGCACATGGCAATAGCTAAAATTGATATACCAATTGAAAATAATATAACAGGAATAAATTAAACCAACAGTGGGAAAATGCAGAGAACTTTCAGGAAAAAAATGTGCTCTTTAAAATGAAATAATTTCCGTTGTTTGAGGCTTCCAGATTGGTTAGTGTATTGATTCAAGAAAGAAAGAGGGAAAAAGATACTGCATATTCATCCATCCAGGTTTAGGATGTCACAAAACACAATTCGCATTTTTTTGTTTTCCACCTTCTTATTAGGAATTTCACAGCCCAACTGCACACTGCATCTCTTCCAACATGTAATGGTGTGTTTATACTGTCCATTTGAAAATACTATCATGGTTGTTAAGAGTTTACCGACAACAAGAATTGCAGATAACAGGTCTACGTCTAGCTACAATTTTAAATATAAATCATATCTCAGACCGGGGGTAAAATCAAACTTGATAGGAGCATTTTTATTGAAGTAATCCCACCGGAGAAAAATTTTAAAACAACAAAACGAAGATTGAGATTGAGTCCAACACTGGACTTTTTCACTAAGAGTAGAGAACAAGTAGTTTACAGGGAGTTTCATCTAGTTCATCGTATGTCCCTCCTGCCGGTAATAACCAAAATAGGTATCGCAAATAGAACAGGAGACTGAGATACCATATAGTATTTATTGCTTAAAGCTGCTGATTCCGAATCAGATAAAGAAAAAAAAAAAAAGAAACCCAGCTCCAAGACGTAAACTTGGGAACAAGACATAACACTCGTGTAATCAAAATCAAGAAACCAAAAAATTGGTTGATGTTCCACAGTTTTCCCCCATTAAAAAAGAATGGAGAATGATCGGCAATAACGAGTGGGATAGGCGGGAATATGAAAACCCTAAAAGAGAAGCAAGTGCTATGAAGTTAATTGAATCCAGGCGTTGCTCACCTGATTCTGTATCAGAAAGGGGCGATGTTTACAATCCACAAGCTATGGGAGAGACAACAAATGCACGCGTTGATTGGGTAGCATCATATTTAGAGAGATATGTGATTGGAGAGATAGGTGCAGATGGAAACAATGGGTGTGTGTAGGTGACTCAAGTGCCGTCCCCAATTATGTATGCCGTCGTCCATTCCTCAACAGAAACTACATACTTCTCCCTCATCGCTCTACATTATAGAGACGGCTTATTTTGGAAACTGTAATAATATTATTTTATTCTTAAAGTTTATACGGTAATATGGCTTTTAATTTTATATGAAGTTTGTGTAATTTTTTAAAATTAAAGATATGTATTTGTATATTTGGGTAAAATGAGAAAAATCAACGCATTTTGATAAAACATAATTTTAATTGTGTATTTAAACATTTTTTTTATTAATTTTGTGAATTCAAGTTTAAATTTATTTAATATTGAATAATATTTTTGATGAATGCCGACTAAAAATTGTGTCAAACAGACCAGGTACATAAAATAATAAAAGGAAAATCCATCCCCAAGCCAACCACAATGATGAAGAAAGAAGCTGTAACTCTTTTATATTCTCATTCAGTCACACACACACAAGAGGTACTTTTAACATATTCCACATTAAAAAAAATTAAATTTTATTAACTCTTTCATAAAATTTAATAACTTTTTAATCTTATAACTTTACTTTTATTTAATTTATATTATACCATGTGAAAACAAAATCAATAAAAGATTAAATTTATAATTTTGCATTCATATAAAAATTTTCTCTGCTTGGCTGATAAATAAGACTAACATTTTTTTCCTCTTTACCCTCTATATATATATATAGAACAGAGGTGTACTTGGCAATCCACATTCAATATAGGAAAATCCTAAAAAATACTAGCAAAATGATAAAAAGACAATTTAGTGTGGTAAAATTTAAAAATCCAAAATCAATCTTTAGTAGGAATATAGAATTTTTGAAATCTTAAATTTTTTTTAAATTGCTTAAATGCCTTTGGATTTTAACAACTTGAGTATATCAACGTTCTAAAACCCAAATCGGACATTGAACCAGTCGGGGTACTGGGTCAAGGGTCAGTGGGTCAACCCAGAGTCAAATCGGTGTCAGATCGATGGGAATAAAAAATAAACTTCAATTCTCATTATAGTGTTATATCATCCAAAATCAATTCAATACATTGAATCAATAATAAACAATTATATACTTATCAACCATTTTTTAATACTTTCTTTGATATATCAATATAATATAATAGTAATTGTTCATCCAATGATGCTATAATCAATAATCATAAGTATTATTCCTACTGTTTTAACAAATTATCAAATTAGATAGACAATAACAAAACATTCCTACTTATAATTATTTAATTATTAAGATAAAAATTATTATTAATTTTGACTAATATTGCTATCTATCATATAAAATAAATATTTATTATTTTTTCATAATGAAAAAAATAATAAACCAGGTCAACCCATCAAACCCGTTCGGGTTGATCCTTGGTTTGACTGGGTTAACCCTGGGCTGACCGGATTACTGGCCAACCAGGACTGGTTTCATGGCCGAGTCGCCAGTTTCTGGGTTGACTCGGCCGGTCTGATTTGAGTTTGAAAACATGGGTATATATATATTAACAACTCGAGTATACATTATTTAACTGTTTATAGAGTTATTAATATAGGCTCTCAAGTTATTAATATAGATATTCAAATTATTAAAATCCAGGACTATTTATATAATTTCATAAAATTTTAAGATTCAAAAATTTCAAATTACTACAAATGATTGATTTGAGATTTTCAGATTTCAACATATTGAATTGTCTTTTTTACATTTTCTTAATATTTTTTTAGAATTTTCCCTTCAATCATGTTTATTATTATTATCATTATTATTATTTGTTGTTAATGATATCATCAAAATCCTAATCATTCCATCAAAACTTGGGGTCAAGTCAATAGCTCCAAAGCCCCAAGGATTAATTGAGATGGTCAATGACACTATTACACCTTCCTAAACAATTTTTTATTTTTTGTAATTCTCGTCATTTGTTTTGGGTTACGAAAGCAAAACGCGATGCACATTATGGGCTTATTTGGAATAACTTATTTTAGTAAAATAAAATTTTATATACAAAATACGAGAAAGACTCCTTTCACATACTTACTTCGTACTTCGTAAATAAGATCTTATTATCTTCAAATAAGTTATTTCAAATAAACACTATTTAGCTTTAAATTGTTGAGTCGGCTTCCCGATTTTGGTTCGTCCAAAGCCAATCAAACACTGAGTACTCAAGCGTCTCAATTTCACCAAAGTTCCCTGTTGCCTGCTGGCGCTTGGATCCACTATCGAGTCTTGCGAGAGAAAAAAAAAAACGAGTTCGCATCTGGCAGCAAAAGCCTTTTTCTTTCAGCAACGCAAAATAAATTAATGATGGCCTCAAAACAACTTGGTCATAAACCTCCCCGTATTGAAAGATCTAAAAGCGTGGATCAGTCACATAATCACAATTATTCACTCAACCATAATTTCATATTGGTCCCAACATCTTAATTCCTCTACATAATGCACAGTCCATGGCATCAAAACCATGATAACTAGCCACTCTTGCAAGCAACTACACATCCCTTGGCTTGCTCCTTATTCTTTACATTTTCAAAGACTTCTTTCACATCTATCACCTGTAGGTACTCTGCAGGTACATAATATATCACTCTCAACTGTGGTTCTTAAAAAACAAACTACAAACTACTTTTAAAATAACAGAGCACCTTACTGCTGTAGTCAGGTACTCAGGTTACACTTCAAATGTGGCATAGAGAATTCACCAGCTGTTTATTTCTGCATGATGATTTGATCGTTAACTGTATAGTGTTCTTTCATAAGACTAGCAGCAGGGGTAACATCTGAACGTATAAGTGTCTGTTGAATCCAAATGACCTGGATTCATTCAGACTTTTAAATGAACTTGCTATATTAAAAACGAGAGGGTATCTATTGTGTACGTACCTTGAGCCTAGAGGCGATTCAATCAGACAGTAGAGCACAAGTAAAGCCATCGCGTACAAGTTGGTTAATGGCATCCCTGAACTTGTAATAATCATCAACCTTGTTATAGATTTGGTGAGAGATTCGAGCATATCCCGTCACAGTCACAAATCCAACCTTTCCATCTCTTGGAGCCCTATAATATAACGGCACTTCAATCCCAAAATTATCCCTCAGACGAGTCCTCAACTTGTTCGCATCAGAATCACAAGTAATCCCCAAAGAAGCTGGCAAGCCAACCATGATCATGCTGGAACACATATGTGGAGGAGTCCCCAGATGAGTCCCCCAAGCTTGGGCCAACATCTTTCCCATCTCTACAACAGCATCATGATTCCTCTTCTTAATCCCTTCAACACCACCTTCGAATCTGTCCACAAACCTCAAAACTGCAGGAACAACCAGCTGGGGACTATAATCTCTCGTGCCGATCCAAGAACATTCTGTGGACAACCCCTTGCCATACTCATGAGACACTACAGGATGGTGCAAATCACAGGACTTGGGCGACCTGCGACAGTACAAGAAGGCAATTGAAGGAGGACAAAAGAACCACTTATGCAAATTACTAGCGTAGAAGTCTGCACCAATCTCTTTCATATCAACATGTGTACAGCCAATAGCATGAGCTGCATCCACGAAGACTTGTTCAACATTTTCATCCCTGCAAATCTTAACCAGTTCCTTCACTGGGATCACCACGCTGGGCATTGAAGTGACGTGATCGATCACAGCTAATCTAACTCTCTTAGCGTCGGCTTTTCCTCTCTCCAGTGCCCTCCTGAATTCACTAATGATCTCCTGATCGGAATTCACCGGAAAAGGTAGGTGAACTTCGATGACTTCACCTCCAGAACGCACGACGTAGGCTTCTATTGACTTCTTGACAGCTCCATAAGCGTAATGAAGCATAATGACGACATCTCCTTTTTGGAATTTGCCTTCGCGAAAAGCCCAGGCGACCTGCTGCAGAACAATAGCAGCAGCTGTGGAGGCGTTATCGACGATGGAAATCTCATCAAGGTGCTCTGCGTTAACGAGCTCTTTTATTATTGTTCTGGATTGACGAATCCCCTTCTGGAGGTGGTTTAAGAAGAAATCGTCGGGTTGACGGAGATATTTGAGGTGCCATTGTTGTTGAGCAGAGATGACGGAAGCAGGGCAGCAACCGAAGGCGCCGTTGTTGAGTCGGGCAACGCCCGAGTCGTGGTGAGAAAACTCGGATTCAATCTCGGAGTCAGTGATGAAAGGTGAAGAAGAGGGAGAAGAGAGCTTAATCATTTTGGGGACGTGGGAAACGGCGGAGCCGTTGGTGTGATTGCGGTCTTCGTGGACGTGAACGTGATTATTGTCGCCATCGGAGGCCATTAGAATTTGAGGAAGGGGAAGATTTCTGGGATTTAAGGATATAAACAAGGGAAATTGCCAAATGTAAACAACAGAGATGAACTTTAAAGTTTAAACGGATCTCAACTCAATGTCTGCGATCACCCTCTTATCTTCCTCTCTGCACACACCACGCTTCTGGCCAAACCATAAAGTCAAACGCTTATTCATTGGACAATATATGTATATATATAATATGCCTCTGTGTGTGGTCAGTGGAATAGAGAGCCAGAAGAAAAACCAGTAGCTGCCAATGGTAACACAGTTAGCTTACGCTGGACAATATATATATACTATATATATCTATATCTTACTTTTGCGCACGGACTGATCCAGTGGTTGACGATGGTTATGCTTTTCCGATTCATTCTCCATTCACTCGATTATTCCCAGTCGTTTTTATAAACTCATCATCATTACTATTTGGTGACTGTATGTTGTATCTCCGTTTATTAATTATTCAGGTTGGTGATGACTGATGACACTGAAACGTTCTTTTTTTTAAATAATGTGAAAACTTGTGTGTGTGTGTGTGTTTTTTTTTTTTTTATAGAGGTCAAACTATATTAGAAAAAACGATTAGTACATGCTGGCCTATTAAACTGGGCCAAGGAAACAAAATAATAAGGATTGGACTAAGCAAACCAGAATTGTTAGGGCCCAGGTTAAGATAGATGCAAAGTCTAAAACCCAAAAGAAAGCATTTCTCATGCTCCTGCCACAGCTTGGTGGACGATAAGGAAAGAGCACAAAGCCCCACCTGCGAAAGCCTTTAGCCAGCCCCTGCATCGTTGCCATAGAAAGGGAAGAGAAGGTGCAAGCCCAACAATAGAGCAACCAACTAGTTAGCAACTGGGCATGAGATTGTATAGACACGCCATTACGAAGGATCAACCAAAGGTAGATCTTCAAGACATCTACACCATAAAAGGTGTTTGATGCTGATGCATGAAAACGAATCAGCAGAAGTTTAGTGGAGGCAAAATATAATAAGAGACCTGCAAGAGAAACTAACAAAGGTTTGAAGATGATGAGAAATAAAAACAGCAGCGACAGACTCCAAGCAACCAGCATGGTGTTGCCCAAACAGCTAGCTATTCTCACAGAGGAGTTCATGGTGCGTCGTGGCAGAGGCGAGCATGAGAAGAAAGGGGCTCGCCAAACCCCAAAAAGAATCATGACATGAAGCATGCTATGATTATGACAGGGCCACATGGTCAAGGGAAAAATATGATACAAGAAAAGTAACAGAGGGTTTAGGAAAGCAATAAAGCCCAAATTCGGAACCAAATAGCTCAAGGGTAAGTTAAGGATTCGATCCCAGCAAGGCAATGTTGAAATCCCCGGGACAAAAGTGGAGAGAGGGGACTAGAAACTTGAAGGAAGCTGGAGAAAGGAAAACATGAGATGAGGAAGGCGACAAAGACAGGAATAAGACAGTAGAGGGGAGAGGAGTATAAGGCGGTGAGAAGGCGACGATGGAAGAAGGAAGTCGATGGGAGGTAAAGGGGATGAGAACGAAGGACAAATCGACGAGGCAAAGAAGAAAAGTAAAGGCGACGAAAGAAAGAAGTCGCTCCGTCCGTTTCTATTTGATTCAGTTGTCTTTTTTTTTTAATTTTAAATTTTTTTTAAAAGTTAATTATATTTGTTAATCATATCATATATCATATTTTGTTACATTATATATTAGTTCATAAGTTAAACAACATAATTTGAAGAAAAAAGATAAATTTTAATGTCTTAAAGTAATGTAATTAGTTTTTTTAGGATTTTTCTAAGATTCTTTAAAAAAGTCAATTGAGTCTTATAAATAGGAACAGAGGTAGTATGTTGGTGGAAAAAGAAAGCAAAATAAATGATGGAGAAGTGAGGAGGCAAGACAAACCAAAGTTAGGAAGAAGAAGTGGAGGCGGAAACGCAGAGCATGCCTAGGATGGTGTTGGAAAGCGCTAGACGCGACGCTGGAAAGCGTCAAAAAAGACGTCAGAAAGCTTTAGCTACGTGCCCTACAGAGAGAAACTCCTCTCCTATGCGTGGATATATTGACGACTACAGAGTTCAGTTTCTCTCCCAGCTAAGGACCTTCCTTGGCAGAGAGAGAAAGACACAACCTTCAATTTTTTTTTACCCATGGGTCCACCCCCTCAATGTTTTTTCCCCCTTTGAGTGTGTCTTTCTCTCTCTGTCAAGGAGATCCTTGGCAGGAAGAGAATCCATCTCCACGACAATGTCAATTTAACTTCTGGTTTTTTTGAAGCAAGGACTATCTTGGTGGAAAATATTATGTTTGAGGTGCATTAAGTGTACAACCTTTATGTTAAGAATTTGAATATTGATTTGAAGTCATGAAAAACTAACTATTCCCACCCCACCCAAACTCCTATTGAAAAAATTTTGGTCATTGAGACTAGTGTATTAAGAGTAAATATTGCAATCGTTACTTTTTAAAAAGTAAGATTATATAAAAGTAAAATTGGGTAAAAGTAAGATTAAGTAATCTGATTTATATTTAGAATGGGTGTGTTTGGATTAAAGATTGCTTTTGGTACTTTTGGAAAAGTAAAATTGAGTAAAAGTAAGATTGGGTAAAAGTAAGATTGTGTAATTTGATTTGTGTTTGGAATAAAGATTGCAGAAGTCACTTATAAGTTACTTATGCAAAAATAAAACTTGTTTGGTTGAAATTTTGTAAAAATAACTTTTGATAGGTCTTATAAATTTTGTAAATATAGTGTAATATTTATACTACTTCCGATCTTAATTAGAAGACGTAGTTGACTTTTTTGGCTTCCTTAATCTCTCCAAAAAAAATCTATTGGGTCTTATAATTAGGACAAGAGGGAGCCTTATTACATGTAAAGGATGTGTGATATTTATACTTCATTCGATCTTAATTATAAGACTTAGTTGACT
>JBAGKO010000010.1:2425573-2441461 GCA_037177275.1 Acacia concinna
ACGTGCATCATTTAGTAATTTTTTTTTTAATCATATCTCTCTCACACACCGTTTGCATACACATATCACTTTTTTTTTAAACTCTCTCTAGCACCACGTACACACACAAGAACACACTTTTCTTTTCTTTTCTTTTTTTTATATTGATAGCCACACACCTGCACGCATTATATATATATATATATATATATATATATATCTATTACTTCACGCTTCACGTAATCACAATGTTTGATATATATATATAAACAATAAACATAATAATAATAATAATAATAATAATAATAATAATAATAATAATATATCATTATTTCTATATTTTCATTTTTCTGATTTATTTACTACTACTAATCATATTTTAAGTAAAAACCTTTTATCTAATAATTACAAGATAACTCTATTCATCATAGTTATTCTTTATTTATTTATAATTGTAATTAAATCATAATATAAAAATTAGGATGTTACAGCAAACATCCTATATCCTATATAGGATCAAAGGAGTAATGATTAAGATGGTGTATTTAATGACAGACGCCCACCCATTTTTATGGAACCGGGTATTACAAAAATAAAGCTGATTAATGATTGATTAATTACAAAACAATGTTTTTTTTTTTATTTTCCTGGAATCATTTGAAACTTTGATCAATTTAAATAAATCAAGCGAGGCAACGATATTCAAATCTTTAAAGAGTGGGGAGGCTCCTCCTACATTAATCTGCAATTCAAATTTCTGGTAAAAAAAATCTGCAATTCAATTCCATTGTCTTTTTTACTTTTATGGATTTGAGTGATTATCTTATTTCTTTAGTATCTTTTTGATTACAACATATAATTTCCTTTCCTATGGTTGATTTGTCTAATAAATTCAGAATTTTCTTGACAGATGAGTTCCTATTTCCAGCTAATTAGAGGTTTGGTCCATTTTGATTTAGTCCGATCCGTGTTTTCCAAAACATGTCAATATTTTTTCTGTAATTGTAGTAGCACTTTTTATTCCTATTTAGTGGTACTCTATCTTAGGGTGGAAATAAGCTAGTTCAAACTAAACTAGCTTTTTTTATATACAATAAGAGGAGGGGATTCCCTCAAGTTACTCTATTAGTTAAACCTGACAAGGATGAAAGATTCCTATGCAAAAATTCAGGCAGAGACCCAAACGGAGAAGAGAATGGGTGAAATCCAGGCATAATGCTCAAAGCTTGCTTTGCTACAAAATCTATAGCCCTATTTAAATTCCTTGGAACATGGCAAATATGAATCTCCCACTCGCGACCCAGCAGATCCTTCACCTCCTTCAGCATTTCCATATCTGGGTAGTTCTCTATACTGGACCTTCTTAATAATGAGACAACATCCGCCGCATCAATCTCCAAAATTAGTCTTCACACGCCATAATCCCATCCCATCTTGAGCCCAAAAAGAACTGCCCATAATTCTGCTTTCAGACTATCTGCAAACTCAACATCATGAAACATGAACTCTCCTGCAAACATGCCAGTCTCATTCTGAAGAATACCTCCACAAGCAACGTTACCCCCTTGTGAACACGCCCCATCAACGTTAAACTTCATCCACCCTCGGATCAGGGCATTCCGAACTAGCCAAACATGGTTGAACATGATGCCTATTAAGATTCACCCCTTTCAAAGAATTCCTTGTTTGTTTCAATGAGTTAATAATTGAAACAACTTTTCTTAGAATTGCGTATAAGCAGACCTAAGATCATTCTTTTTTCTCGAGAAGCCTTTTATTGATTCCTAAGTAATCTAAATACCATGCTAATACAATAAAATAAAAAAAAAATTGGTTTTGGGGTTTTTGAAATAATAGTTAAAAGAAAAATGTAATTTAATTAAAATCCTAAAGCTACTATTTTTGGTATTTTTTCAAATAATAATGGAATGAAATATGAATTAAATGAATCTTTTAAGAAATTGGTTCAATGCCTTTCATAGTTCACTAATAATATAGGAGTTAAAATTCATCAAGTCTTAATTAAAAAATATTGAATCTAACACTCCTAATCAATAGTTACTCTTACAATCGCATTCATAACTATTACTTGGGAATATTATTAAAGAACACTCGATGTGTGAAATAGATTAAATTAATGCAAATATTTCCTCTTGTATGAATACACAATCATGACATTCAAATTAATCCAAATTAACCATACAAACTAGTGATCACATAGCAAGTATTAGTCTCAATGAATTAATATGAAATAAATAACTGAAAATCACTACTTTCAATAATTAAAATCCAATCACAACATCAACAATCTTAACTCAGCATTATGGAGTCAAAATAACTCATAACAAAATCTTATTGAAACTACCTTTGGTCTTATCTAGGAATGACAATAGCAATAAGAAATTCATAAAGGAACTAAGATTAAGAAAAAATCTACATTGAAGTTCTAGAATTCAAGCCAAATCACTAATCCTCAAGAGTTGGAAGGTTAGTCAAGCATGAAGCTCTTTTATGTCACCAAAGAACAACAAAACGCAGACATTATGGATGAAGAGATTGACTGGAATGAAAAGACAAGACTATGAAAGGAGAGGGGAGGAGAGAAGAAGTTGACAGAGGTGCGTGGTGATAATGAAACGGTGATTTCGATGACGGTGGTGGTGATGGTCTCCTTCTCCTCTCTCCCAGTTTGCCTTCCCTTTTCTGTGTTTGCCTCTTTTGTGTGTGTGTGTGTAGCTTTTTTTGTGGAATTCCTCGATAGCCGCTGCACCCCTTATTTATTTTATTTTCTTTTTTTTGACCTAGTTTCCTAATCTGAAAAGAAAAGTAACTAAATATGAAATATAAGATATTTTAAATATTTTTAAGCTTAATTTATTGCAAACACAATTAATCACATTCACTCAAAATAAATGCAATTAAGTCTAAAAATTGTGATTAGTTACCCAAATATATCAAGGAATTTCCTAAAAAATATGGCTCAATCACTAGCCGATTCAATGACCAATTCGGGTTTCAGAACTTGTTTAAAACTAAATTTTTAAAAGTACTATCATGGTTAAAAAGTACAAAATCTCTTGACAGACTTCCACTCTTGAATTCAACTCTTTAACTAAATAATATTTCTTTATATAACACAATATCTAAGTTAAAATAAAATGTGATCAACAAGTTTTAAACTACAACGTCAAGGTTTCTAGGCCACCTAAAACCATCAAAAGATATATCTAAACACAAGGAAATTAGAGGTATATAGTTAATGTATCAATTATCCAAAATAAACCAAAGATGCAAGAAAAGCCATTGTGTGGTAATATACAATATCTTGTATAACCAAAAGAATGGAAACATTATTCTTAGCAGCAGTAACTTAAGCTTTCATGTTTTTCCCTGATTGACCAATGCTGAAAATATCACCTAGAAAAATGTTAAATTAACTAAATGAAATAAAAGTCTCAGCAACCAACAATCCATCTTATCAGGCATACAAGTAAGTGCTCGTGAGATGTCCAATAGAAACAATTATAAGTATAAAGCATTATCAATAGGGATGAAAACAAGCCAGGCCAGGACAAGCCAGGCTTGTTTTAGGATAGAGTGGCCTTCGCTTGGCCTAAGGCCTTTTTCAAGCCTTGTAATCGACCTAAGCCTGGCACGTACACAAGCCTAGCCTGGCCTGAGGCCTATTAAGTAGGTTTGGAATTTTTAAACAGGCCACAGGCTGCAGGCCTCACACAAAACAGGCCTATGGACCTTTTTTAACAGGCCGAAAACAAGCTGAATTTATATAATGTGTGTGTGTGTGTCAATCATCCAAAATAGAACTACATATATTAACTAACTAACAAACAAGAGTAGCATATATTAACTTTAATGAGCAATACATATGATTCTAGGAGAAACTTACCAATTTTCTTATATATAAAAGTCCTATCTCAGCTGTGTGAATAAATTTCAATCACAACGCAGATTCCTTCTATCATTGCCATTCATATATAATAACTAGTAACAATATACAACCAAGAGTGAGAAGCCATGGCGTCACGGCGTGATGAGAGGGGATTGGGTACTTAGGGTTAGGCCAATGAGGAAGGTTTGCCGAATGGTGTGCATCTGCGTGTGAAGTGTCTGATTGAAGGTTAAAGGAGTGCAGGGTAGCGTAATTACAATGTTGCCCTTCAATTTTTTTTCCAATATGAATTTAACAGGCCAAGCTGGCCTAACAAGCTTCACAGGCTTATTAGTCGACCTGTACCTGGCCTGATTGTCCAATCAAGCCTGAAAATTAGCCTTGGCCTGGCCTGTTAGTATATCAAGCTAAGCTTTGATTAGGCTTGACCAAGCTAGGCCTATGCCCCTAACAGGCCGCTTAGCCTGCTTCCTTTTATCAACTTAAATTATCATAATCTTATTTCTAGATTTATCATATGGGTGCAGAAATATCAATATACAATCATTTACTCTCTAATCTCCCTTATTTCCTATGACATAACCCATGGGCTAGTACTCACCCATGTAACTAGTAATTCAACTCAACAAACCCACCAATCAAGTTATATGGACCGGCCAAAGTCCACAAAGCACAAAACCGAATAGTGGGTTCCCCCTCTAACTTACTAGTGGGATGTCAAATCCATACTAAACACAACTGAGACAAAGAGCTAACCAATGTACACCTAGAAACCCACCACCTTATTTTCTCTTTTTGTAACAGAATTCACATCCATTATTTCCTCCAGAGGAACCTCCCATCAAAATCCACATCCACCACCCTCTCTCATGTCAATACTCAAGCAATATATTCATAATAAATTATCACATTTCATTGTCAATTCACAAGTTATCAAGAGAATATTTTCAATCTCATAAATCAACACCAAATTCATATAATATCATTTTACTATCAATTCCTCCGTAAAACTAAGCCCCACGAGACAATTTAAATAATAAAATAACTTCATAGTCTATATCACAACCAATGCAATTTAAATTTATATATACTTAAATCACTCACAAATATGTTATAAGCATGCACAACAAGAGGAAAGTAGTTACCTCTTGTCAAAATTTAGTAATACCACAAACCTCTTAGTCCAAAAGCTCAGACATAAGCCAAAATCAATCTACAACAATTTAATTATTACACATTAATAACTCTTTGAGTTATTAAAACAAGCAACTTAATTAAACAAAATTTAAAGTTTCAAACTAATTATCCAAAAATTTCAATTTCATTCTAAAATCCCAGTTATTTGTTCTAACATAAATTCAAATATTTTTCTTAACCCAAACAACTCATTTGGAACATTAATTATCATTAATTTTATTCCATTGTACAAAATACCCAATTTAAGATTTTAGGTTTCAAATATAAATTTGTCAAATTATAAATGTTCACTTGATTAAATAATCTAAACCCATTAAAACTTCAATGACACCTCCATCAATCTTACTAACTCATTTATTTATTACCTGATTTATAAAAAATAATTATAAAATTCTACAAAACCCAAATCAATCAACAAACTAAACCGATAAAAATTTACTATTAAACATAGTCTACAATCCTATGGTCATCTATTGATAAAACTCAAAACTTGTCCAAACCTCTAACTCAAAATTTGTTATACCATAAGTACTTTATATTTTATAATCTTACAATATAAATGCATAGTCATGTTCTCATAAAAAAAACCTAGGTTTCAAAAACATTTTTTGTAAGCTGAGATAAAATTCCTCTCACATACTTATCTCGTAAATCGTAAAAGATATTCTCAAAAGCTAATCTAAACAGACACTAAGTAGAACAACTTTTATTAAAAAAAAATTGTGAGAGGAAGTGTTTTTAAGTACTTTATTGATTCTCAAAGTTTTCCACATTGTGCACGGTGAGTTCTCTCCTCTTCTCTTCACTGTAGCATCTGCATGAAGAGTTGGGTTGGGGGTATATTTAGAGTTAAGGTGCAAAAATATACAAGTGATTATTGCGTGGGAGCACCTAGTAACAAATATATTTTTTTAGTGCAAAAGTAAATATATTGTTATAAAATAGGAGCAAAAGTAGACATATGACTATAAAATAGGAGCAAAAATCACATTTGCCGTTAAAGTCAAAATGTTGACCGATAAATATAAATTTTTTGACCAACATTGATGACCTAGATGATGACGTATTTGCCTTTGATTTATAATTTTGGAGGTCATAAACGCCTAAATTGCTTATGTTGGATGGGTTGGGTGGAAAATCCGAAAGCGCTTTGAGCTAAAAGTTAGAAAGGTGGAAGCAAAACTGGAGGCAGTTAAGGGAATGACAAAAAAGAGAAAGTTGATTTGGGGATTCCTGTCCTCCAAAATTATAAATTAAAGTCAAGCCATTATCTAAGTTATTAATATTAGTCAAAAAACTGCCGAGATGTACTGTGCAACTTGAAGGCACCAAAAATGTCTTTGAGATATTAGTCAAAAAACTTATATCTAACGGTCAACATTTTGACTATAACGATAAATGTGACTTTTGTTCTTATTTTATAATCACATATCTACTTTTGCTCCTATTTTATAACCTTGTGTCTACTTTTACATCAAAAAAAGCATTTGTTGCTAGACACTTCTAGAGAATAATGACATGTATATTTTTACAACTTCACATGTATATTTATTACACCCACCCACATAACAACACTTTATATGACTTTTAATTTCTTTTTTTTCTCTTCTTTTTTTTTTAATTACCACATAAATCTACTTGTCATGGCTAATTCTCTCTTAATTATAACTAATGTCTAATATACAAATTTTGATGTTACAATATATAACTTAAATTAATTAAACAGTTAAAAATAAAGTTGAGATAAATAAAGAAAATTGAAAGGTAAGGGTATTTAAATTTCCTGATTTGGGTAGAAAAAATAAATGCCAATATGAAATTAAATCTTTCTGCATAAATCCGGTAAAAGGTAAAATCGAGAAAGAAAAACTTTCCAGTCATGTAAAGGAAACCCTAATATATATACTAGTAGTAACGAAGTGCTCTCTTTCATTGTCATCTATATATATATATATATATAAGGGGTGTAGGGTTAGCACCTAGCAGACAAGAGGAAGTATTTGTATATTGCCTCATTACAAGCATTACCATGGCGCGAGAAACTCCATGTTCAACAGTAATCCCATAAGTAATCTTTTTTCTGATCGTGATGTCGATCATTGCTGTTGCCGTCTTCTTGGGCCTGATTCCTTTTCTTCACTCTCCAAACATCCAAATCCTTTCTCTTAAGACCTCTCCAATAATTTTTACGCTCTTCGTCTCCAACCACCCCTCCACCATCGTGTCTGCCACGTGGAACCTCACTTTCATCGCAAGAAACCCTAACAAGAATATGAAACTTCACTACAAGGACGTCAACGTCGTTTTTTACTACCAGTGGGTCATCCTCTCTTGGAAAAAGTTGAAGTTTATGAATCAGAGCGAAGAAAATGAAGTTGTGGCACAGTTCTTTGTTACTAACTCTGTTGTTTTAAGTAACCAGAGTGCGGCGGCAATGGAGAAGGATGGGTGGGAAGATCTTGCTGTTAATTTTCACGTCAGATTCAGAGGTATGTTAAGGTTTACGTTGGGACCTCCATGGGTATATACCATGCACTTTCTTTTGACTGTGACGACGTCAAGGTTGTTTTCTCACCCCAAAATGGCATCGGCTGCACGCTGGGACCTACGACAAATTGCTACAACAATAAACTTGTATTCTAGGTTTTAATCTTTTTTTTCTTAAATTCTGAAATCCATAAACTTATATTCTAGGTTTTAATCTTTTCTTTTTTTTGTAAATTTTGAAATCTAGTTCTCTGTCTTTTTTAAAAAAAAAATTGCTTATTATGACTTAAATTTTAGTTCTTTCATGCTTATTATGACTTAATTGGCGGTGAAATGTTTCACTATCGATTATGGTTTTACTGTTACAATGTGTCTAATTCTGCTCATTGAATTAATCACAGCATTCAGAACGCTATTTTAATCACCTTTGCAAATATGTGTGAAAAACTAAAAAGCTAGTAGTTTTCTCTTGAAGTAGTTAGTGGGTGTTCTTATTTGTTGGACTTGGACACCCTAAAAGCTTGAAGAAGTGCCTGTGTTGGATTCGCCACCATTGGCATCTTCTTTTCTATTTATCAAAATGCTAATGGATTCCTTATTTTCTTCACCCTGGTTTGTCAAAAGTAGGTCAGAAGAAAGCATATTAACAAGAGATTGAACAAGATCAACGCACAAGTTTGATTGGTTGAGTTCCCCCACCAGTCTCTGGTTCACTTTGGCCACACAAATAAGAAGTGCAGCTTTTGACCTTCACATGTTTGGTACCAATTACCCTTTTAGCCAATGAACACAAGCATCCAGAGGCCACAACAATATTGTTTCAAAGAACAACAGGATGATCCCTGCATAAATAGGATAATATCTCGATAGCTTTATCCTGAAACGTTGCTATTGAATCAGCAATAGATAGCACTATTGGATTTATGCTTTCAGGCAATTCAGCCAATATAGCCCATATGCACAGTTGTTTTCCATATGTGCTTGAAAGCTTTAATTCAACACCAACATTTTAGGATGCACGGTTGTTTTCCATATGTGCTTGAAAGCATAAATCCAATAGGGTTGTCTATTGCTAATTCAACACCAACGTTTTAGGATAAAGCTATCGAGATACTATCCCAATTATGGGAGGATCAGCATGTTGTTCTTGGAAAAATATTGTTGTGGTCTTGGAAAAATATTGTTGTGGCCTCTAGATGCTTGTGTTCATTAGCTCAAAGGGTAATTGGTACCAAACACGTGAAGGTCAAAAGCTGCACTTCTTGTTTGTGCCGCCAAAGTGAACCATCAGAGACTGGTGGAGGAACTCAACCAATCAAACATGTGTGTTGATCTTGTTCAATCTATTGTTAATATGCTTTCTTCTACCCTGCTTTTGACAAACCAGGGTGAAGAAAACAAGGAATCCATTAGCATTTTGATAAATAGAAAAGAAGATGCCAATGGTGGCAAATCCAACACAGGTACTTCAAGATTTTAGGGTGTCCAAGCCCAACAAGTAAGAACACCCACTAACTACTTCAAGAGAAAACTTCCAATTAGCCCACGCAAGAAGTAAGACCACACGACCAAAACAAAAGAAAAGAGAGTAAGAAAAAGAGCAAAGAGATTTCTATTGCTCTAGGATGATTTGAAAGCTAGGTGGAGAGGTGCTATTTATAAAGTCCTTCTCCTTGCACCTCAAGCTGTATTTAATGCTTGATTGGATAAAGTTTCCAATTTCTCAATTCTTACTCTCAAAGCAAATCCTAATTTAGTAACTAATCAATATATAACCTTAATTTATATATTTATATATTAATCAGTTAACCTTTTAATGATTAAGTAACTTTCACATTAAGAAATTATTCTCTTAATTTTCTGGATTTAATTTCCAGAGTATCTTATCCATCCCATCAAGGGTGGATTCAAGCCCAAAATCTAACAGAACAAATAGATAGATAATACTTGGATCGAATGTATTATATATTATTGGGAAGAGAAAATTACTTTTAGTTTATTGGCCAGCTTAATGTGCACAATCTCTCAATCAATTGAATGCGAATAGCGGAGGATTTTGAGAAGAAACCATGACTAGTTCACAACTCAAAAATTGGTCCTTGAATATCTTTATCAATATTCTCCGGGTTTAATTCCGTGTGTGTATATTTTCGTCATTTATTATTGGGTAAAATAACACTTACCTCCCATCTATTTTGAAATTGTATACAAACCTCTATTAAAATTAAAATGCATATTACAAATACCTCACTCACATATATCCAACTGTTAAGTTTGACTATAAAATATTTTCTCTGACAAAAATACCGCTCTTTCCACAAAATAAATAAACATTTATATTCTCTTCAAAATAATTTGTTATGCAAACAAAAAATAAGTCTGATACACATATGTCCAAAATTTCCAATAAATTATAAAATTTATTAACCTTTTTATATCATCAAATTTTTAAAATTGTAAATTTATATCACATTTATTGAAACTTATTTATTTAATATTATTTTTAATGACTAAAAATATATTTTTTTCTTTATTTTTTTGTCAGGACACCATGATTGAAATATATATATATATATATATATAACATATTTTTATTCAGCATATGTTATTATTAATGTAAATTTGAGATATTATACAACTTGTTTTAATTTCTTAAATAAATTTTTTGCACAAACATTTATAAACACATTTATTTAGGGATGCATCTATTAAAAATAATTAGTCACATTTTTAATTAAGTTTTCCCATATGCATTAATTAAGTTATTTAAGTTTAAATATCAATATAGAAAAAAAAATCACAAATAACTATTTACAAGAGTTAAGAAAATAAATTAAGAACACCTAAATTTTAAGTTATTTAAACAATATTTGCAATAAATTACATAATTATTAATGATGAATGGTAAATTAGTAAATAAAGTGCATTTTAATATAAATTTTAACCAAGAGTAAAAAAATTTAACGAAGTTAACAGTTTATACTTAAATGTATATTTTCAAAATAGAAGAGTGTCCATGTAATGAAGACAAAATGTAGGAGATGCTAGAGTATTCTACTCTTTATTATTTTATTCAAATTTTTTATAAAAAAAATTATTAATTAATTGAGTTGTGTACTTCAACAAGCTATATTTCCCCGTGCTTTGCAAGGAGAACTATTTTTCTACAATTGTGATAACAATATATATATCATAATGTTATTTAGTTGAATTGGGCATATAAGATCAAAATTTAGGTGACATGGTTAACAAAAGTATGTTGAGAACAAAGATAAAGGGTGGCGTCGAAATTTAAAATAAAAACTCATAAAATAAATATTATACTAAGGATCATACGGGAGTGCATAATTCGGCTTGGACAACTTAAATATCAAATTATAAATATTCACTTGATTAAATAATCTAAACTAATTAAAACTTCAATTATACCTCCATGAATCTAACTAACTCATTTTTTCCAAAAATCGGGCAAAATATCATATATGGAATTATTTATTACCTGATTTATAAAAAAAATAATTATAAAATCTTACAACACCCAAATCAGTTAAAAAACTAAACCGATTAATATTTACTATGAAACATAGTCTACAAACCTATAGTCATCTATTGGTAAAACTCAAAATTTTTCTAAAACCCTAACTCTAAATTTGTTCTACCATAAGTACTTTGTATTTTATAATCTTACAATATGAATGCATATTTATGTTCTCATAAAAAAAACTTGGTTTCAAAAACATTTTTTGCAAGTTGAGATAGAATTCCTCTCACATACTTATCTCGTCAATCGTAAAAGATATTCTCAAAAGCTAATCTAAACAGACACTAAGTAGAACAACTTTTATTAAAAGAAATTGTGAGAGGAAGTGTTTTTAGGTACTTTATTGATTCTCAAAGTTTTCCACATTGTGCACTGTGAGCTCTCTGCTCCTCTTCTCTTCACTGTAACATCTTCACTGAAGAATTGGGTTGGAGGTATATTTAGAGTTAAGGTGCAAAAATATACATGTGATTATTGCCTGGGAGCACCCAGTAAGAAATATTTTTTTTCGGTGCAAAAGTAGATATATCGTTATAAAATAGGAGCAAAAGTAGATATATGACTATAAAACAAGAGCAAAAATCACATCCTCTTTAAGCTGAAAGTTAGGAAGGTGGAAGCAAAATTAGAGGCAGATAGGGGAATGCCAAGAAAGAGAAAGTTGATTGGGGATTCCCATCCTCCAAAATTATAAATTAAAGCCAAGTAACTATCTAGGTTATTAATATTAGTCAAAAAAACTTATATTTAACGGTCAACATTTTGACTTTAACGATAAATGTGACTTTTGCTCTTATTTTATAATCACGTATCTACTTTTGCTCCTATTTTGTAACCAAATGTCTACTTTTACATCGAAAAAAGCACTTGTTGCTCAATGCTTCTAGAGAATAATGACATGTATATTTTTACACCTTCACATGTATATTTATTACCCCCAGCTCTCTTTTTTTTCTCCTCTTCTGTTTTTAATTACCACATAAATATAATTGTCATGGCTAATTCTCTCTTAATTATAACTAACGTTTAATGTAAAAATTTTGATGATACAATATATAACTTAAATTAATCAAACAACTAAAAATAAAGTTGAGATAAATAAAGAAAATTGAAAAGTGAGGATATTTAAATTTCCTGATTTGGGTAGAAAAATAAATGCCAATATGAAATTAAATCATTCTACATAAATGCAAAAAAGGTAAAATCGGGAAAGAAAAACTTTCCATTCATGTAAAGGAAAACCCTAATATATATACTAGTAGTAACGAAGTGCTCTCTTTCATTGTCATCTATATATATATATATATATATATATATATATAAGGGGTGTAGGGTTAGCACTTAGCTGACAAGAGGAGGTATTTGTATATTGCCTCATCACAAGCATTACCATGGCGCGAGAAACTCCATGTTCAACTGTAATCCCATACATAATCTTTTTTCTAATCGCCGCCTTCTTGGGCCTGATTGCGTTTCTTCACTCTCCAAACATCCAAATCGTTTTTCTTAATACCACTCCAATCATTTTTACGCCCTTCATCTCCAACCACCCGTCCACCATCGTGTCTGCCACGTGGAACCTCACTTTCATCGCAAGAAACCCTAACAAGAATATGAAACTTCAGTACATCAATGTCAACGTCGCTGTTTACAACCAGCGGGTCATCCTCTCTTGGCAAAAGTTAAAGTTTATGAATCAGAGCAAAGAAAATGAAGTTGTGGCGCAGCTCTCTGTTACTGACTCTGTTGTTTTAAGTAACCAGAGCGCGGCGGCAATGGAGAAGGATGGGTGGGAGGATCTTGCTGTTTATTTTCACGTCAGATTCAGAGGTACTGTTAAGGTTTACGTTGGGACCTCCATTGGTATATACCATGCACTTTCTATTGACTGTGACGACGTCAAGGTTGTTTTCTCACCCCAAAATGGCACCGGCAGCACGCTGGGACCTACGACAAATTGCTACAGCAATAAACGTAAATTTTTTTTCTGAGGATCTTCAAGATTAATCAGCGACATACTACTATTTTCTATGTTTTTCGAGCGACTACTGTTTTCCATGGTACCTCTTGTAATTCAAATTAAAAATAAATAAATTTGTTGTCCTAAAAAAGTATCCGCATTTAGTGTTGTAATTGATTGATACCCTATCAATTAAATTTATTGTCTTTATGAATTTTCATTTTTTAATTCAAAAATTAAAACATTAAATCAATTATGATGAACGGGCGATGGCAACTTTTTTTTAATACGCCGGAAAGTACAAACATTGGCAGATTTTATTTAAACTGAAACACAATTTCATTGGGTGGAATACTAGAACACATTATTATTGGTGCAGTCAATAAAATAAAATAAATTTATGAAATTTTAGCGATTAAAAAAATTCATCCAATTATAATTAATCATAAATCCCCAATCAACACATCTCAATTAAAACTTTTTTATAAAAGACAAAATCTCAATTATCACTTAACACAGATTAATTCTCACACTTAATTACTCAATTAAAATTGAGATACAAATTTGATATGATCACCAAAATTATCATATAATCATTATATTTCCTCTTTTTTTTTGTATTGATTGGCAATTGTACACTTGGAGATTACATGAAGGCATTAAGCGAAAAGATAACCTAAAAGAAGACAAAAGGATCCAACACCAGATACTTTTCTAAGGCGGATCACGATCTTGGCTTCTAAATTCTTCCAATAGATTATCAGTAGACCTGATGCTAAAAGTACCACTAGAGGATGCTCTCCAATACAAAGAATCGAAGTTGGCCTGAAAAGCTTTGATTTGGGGAGGCTAATTTTGTGTCCCGGCACTTGGTAGAAGATGTAACATCCCAGGAAAATTCTAGGCCTAGATAGAGGATTTCGAGTAGACGAGGGTCATACCCAGACATTTTTCAGGGCCTAGATGAGGTACTTGGGATGAGTAAAGGGCCTTAGTCTGTAGAGGAGATGAAGATCTCCTGACTTTTGAAGTGAAAGTTGGGGAAGGACCTTTCGGCAAAGAATAAAAATTC
The DNA here is from genome assembly GCA_037177275.1 of Acacia concinna. Lineage (NCBI taxonomy): Eukaryota > Viridiplantae > Streptophyta > Magnoliopsida > Fabales > Fabaceae > Acacia > Acacia concinna. Next base: position 2,439,720 of record JBAGKO010000010.1, read on the forward strand.
AACAAACTTAGAGGCTGAATTTTGGACAGATCCGGAAGCCCCAAAAATTGCAATAAAATCCCAGAAATTATTTTGGAGCATATAGAACATCATGGAGGAGTTAGAATAATTTTAGAGGCCATATGAATTTTTAGTGATTTTATGAATATTTTACTAATTTTTGTCTGAACTGGGTTTTTGGCCAGAAATTAACTATAGCAGATATTTAAAGGCCTCGTTGTTTTGGACTGGAATTTGGGAAAATTAGTAGAGCATATGAGAAGATGAATGATGTTGGTTGGAGGTTGATAAGAAGTCCAGAGAAATTTTAGAAAATCTTGGAATATCGGTTTATCGCTAGTATAAGGGACTTCTTCGCAGAAAAATTATTTTTTGAAGTTCCAGACCTTGAAAAATTTTGAAATTTTTATGATATCATTCTGGGCTATTTTCATATTTTTGGGTAATTTTTGAAAATTTTTAGATGGAAATGAATTTTCTGAAATTTCTGGATTAAATAAGGCATTACAGGAAAGTTATGGAGATATATTGAGTTAGGTGGGCTCCACAGACCCACCCAGTCCATGCGCCAACTTTGGCTTAAGCAAGAAGCCAAGAAATGTCTAGAGAGATCAAGACTTGGCGCATAAGGAGGTGGGAGCATTATTTTATTATTTTTTTAAGTTCTCCTTAATTACAACTATGCCATTGAGGAGGTCTATAAATAGAACATCACCCTCCCCCATTTTGGCGCCTGAAAGAGGTCCCCTAGGGAGGTTCTGGCAGTTTGGAAAATTGACCCTCGAGCTCAGAATTCTGAGGAGATTTAAGTCACACCAATCAAGCAAGCGATTAAAGTATGTTCTAGCCTGTATTCTCTATCACTCTCCTCCTCTTCTCTACGGTTTCTAGGGAATTTCATAAGGGGAAATGCTATCCGTGGATCTAGCTAAGTAAGAGAAGGAAGAGTTTGAGGTTGTATGAGGTTTATACGGGCTAGAAAAGGCTAGGTATCGATGTATAGGCTTGATAGAAGTTGAGATTTTTCCTTGGTGTGAGAAGGGGGTGTTCGGCCATGACCCTTAGAATGTGATGTGATGTGATTTTGATTGGTTTGCAGCTTCCAACGTGTTCAGAGCAGTGTTTTACCTAAGAAAAATGTAAAAGGACACGTGTGGAACGCTGAACCGATGAAATCACCAGGGGCCCCAAGTTAAGGGGATGTTTTTGCCAAGGGGGAGAGGGTAGGAAGGAGTTTGAATTTTTAGAAACAAAGGTCACAGATGGATTCAGGGGCGAAAGTTGTGTGAGATAAGCCTATGAAATCAGAGAAAGGATAAGTGTGGTTTAGAACCCAAGAGTAAGGAGAAAAGGGGGTTATGGACTAGTAATAGTAACATACACTAATACAGTGATGTTATGTTATGTCCAGGCATCGTTGAGGAATTATCCAATATCCCATAAAGCAGTAAGAGGCATCTGCATTAGCCCAGATAATTGGTAGCAAGAACTCTAACCCTTACTTATGATTGCTTTGCTTGTCTACTTTATGCTAATGTATGTGTTACTGTGTTGTGGTTGAGCAAGTATGTATGAGATGTTTGAGATGTATGACTCCCTGTGTTATGCCATGGCTACGTGAAAGAGGTTGAGTCATAACATGCTCCCTATACACAATGAATACCGAGAGAGAGGGCACTAGATGAGTAAGTTATGAGTTTTGCATATTGCATGACTTGCATTGCATTATATGTTATTGGTTA
>JBAGKO010000010.1:2448053-2462966 GCA_037177275.1 Acacia concinna
TTTAATAAATATGATAAAAATTTAAAAAATTAAAATTTACTAATACAATATCAATTAATGAATTTTATAATATATTAGAAATTTTGACTATATATATATTGAAATTATTTTTTGATTGCATAAAAAATTATTCATTTTTTGAAAGAGGCGTATTTTGATTAATACAAATATTTAACGGTCAAACTTAACGATCAACTAATAGATTGGTGGATGGAAATAGAATATCAAATGTGTAAGGAAGGTTTCTATAACATGCATTTTAATTTTAAATGAGGTTTACATATATTTTCAAAATAGAGGGGTTGTTTGTGTAATTTAGGTGAAATTGATAGATAGTCAATGTATTTTACTCTTATAATTAAGACATAATTTATGGAGATGAGAAAAACAGATTTGGCGATGTATTGCAATTGATGGAGAAATAATTTTCACAACTATATTTCTATTGTAAAGTTTTTTTTTGTTTTGGTCAAATGGAGATAGTTATAAATTAAAGAAAAGTATGGAATTTAAATTTTTTCAAATCATTTCCAAATATGGTTGATTAACCAATTAAATATGAAAAATACAAATAAAAAGAATTATGAAATATTATGAAATAATGATTACGATGATGTATTTGATGACAAACGCCGACCAATTTTTATGGACTGGGGTATTATAACTTTTTAAAGATAAAGTTGATTGATTACAAAATATATTTATTTATTTGCATGGCATCATTTGAAACTTTGATCCGTAATATTTAAATAAATCAAGCCAGTCAATAATATTCGAATCTTAAAAAATTGCAGAGAGCTCCTCCTTTAATCTGCAATTCAAATTCCATTGTCCCTTTTCCTTTTATGGCTTTGAGTGATTATCTTATTTCCTTAATATCTTGTTGACCACAACATATAATTTCCTTTATTATGGTTGATTTGTCTAATAAATTCACAATTTTCTTGACCGATGAATCCCTATTTCCAGCTAATTAGAGGTTAGGTCCATTTTAATTTAGTCAGATCAGTGTTTTCCATAACGTGTCAAATATATTTTCTGTAACATTTGTCGAAGTATTTTTTTTATTCTTATTTAGTGGTACTCCCTACTAGGGTCAAAAAACCAAACTAGATTAGACTTTAGTTAAAGGGTAAAGGTGCAAAAATAGCAATTGTGTTTTGCAGTTTGAGCACCCAACACAATTATATTTTATTTGGTGCAAAAATGGCAATAAACAATTTTTATGGAGTAAAAATGGCAATAAACAATTTTTAATGAGGCAAAAATGACAAGGCGGTTAAATACACTTAATGACTGTTAATTGTGGGTCTCATTGCCTATTATTTTAATATATTTTTAAAAGGTTAAGACGAATTATTTTTTAGGAGCACCAAAGACAATTATTTTTTGTAAAAGTATTTAGGCAAATATGAGCATTTATATAAGAGTATTTATATTAACGTTTTACTTTATTCTTTTCATAAGATCATTTATAAGATTAAATATGAGCATTTACATTACAATTAAATTGATTTAAAAGAATTCAGGAAGTTAAAATTTTTTAGACATTCACATAGTTGTCTTGTAAATGCATATATATGTTTTTTAATTGACAAAACTTGATTTTATTTTGATCAAAAGGGTACAATAATTTTTTTTTACAAGACAAATATATTAAAGACCAAAATTATTTAAATCGTTTTATTTGTTTTATAAATATCTATATTTATCTTCTAAATCTTTGAATATCTATCTTTATTTTGTAAATGTATATATTTTTCTTTTACATCCCTGAATATATATATTTATTTTATAAATATATAAAGTCTTTTAAATCCCTAAATATCTAGATATGTTTTAAAGGGGTTTAAATAATGTTTTGTTAACATATTTTTCTTGTAAAAAATTTTTATTGTACCCTTTGGTCAAAAAAAAAAAATTTTGTCAATAGAAAGACAAACATGTGAATATCTAAAAAAAATTAACTTTCTAAATTCTTTTAAATCCATTTAATTGTAATGTAAATACTCATATTTATCTTGTAAATGATCTTATGAAAAGAATAAAGTAAAGTGTTAATATAAATGCTCTTATATAAATGCTCATATTTGTCTAAATACTCTTATGAAAAATAATTATCTTTGGTGCCCCTAAAAAAATAGTTCGTTGCTAAATTTGCACCTTAACCTTTTAAAAATATATTACACATGCAGTGGGACACACAGTTAACAGCCGTTAAGTGCATTTAACGGCTTTATCATTTTAGCTCCATAAAAATTATTTATTGCTATTTTTGCACCCAACAAAAAATAATTATATTAGGTGTTCAAACTGCAAAACATAATTATTATTTTTACACCTTTACCCTTAGTTAAATAAACATGAGTTTTTAATGAAGGTTTAAATCCTAAGTCTAGGCCTACGCCTATATACATGCATTTTTTTTTCTTTAAACTGAGACCTAAGCCTTCGAAATATCTTGTCTAGCCAAAAGACTTTTTAAAGGCCTATTTAGTATGTAGGCCTTCAATTAAATTTAGAAATGGTAGCTTAAAAAGAGTTTTTTTTTTATAGAAAAATTTTTGGAAGGGGGTCGGGCTCACCTATAATCTAAAGGTAAGACAAAATTTTCATTTCTCTTAGGTGATATCAATGTTGGGCAGTGCGAGCTGTCAATTACCTTCAGGCGTTAACCTAGTCACCCTGGATTTAGGATGTCTCTCTAAGCGCCGCAATTGAAACCACAACTAAGTAGTATTCTCAGGAATCGAACACCACTCCATTTATGAACGTGTCCAACCCTATTTTCAATTGAACCCACGAACGATAGATAACTTAAAAAGGCTTTAAGCATACTTAAAGTCTAGAATGTTATTTAAATAAAATTTAATAAATCTAAAACTATTAATTTAAATACTACTACTTAAATTTTAAATTATAGAGAATACGATAATTTAATAATTGTATTTTTAAATTAAATAAAAAATAAAAGTATAACTATATCAGGCACTAATATATAATATAATTAAAATTATATTTTTAAAGACCTAAAGGCTTATCGGCATTTATATAATAGTCCTAACCTGTTTATATATCTAGGCCTCTAAATAGCCTCTTTATTAAATAGACCAAGTTGTAGGTCGCCTGATAGGAGTTTCACTTATTTCCACTCTTATTGAGTCCTCTTTATTATTATGAGACATATTTATTTAATTTGATTAAGTTAAAAAAGTTAATGAATATTGTGTGTATTAAAACATCCTACTCATCTTCTTTAATTCCCCCTTTTCTCCCTTACATTGCTCAAAGTGGATAGAACAATGCGTTGCTTTAGCTTGAAGTATGTCCTCCTATCCGTATCCTGTGTCTCTTTTAATTTTCTTAATTAAACTAGTCTTTTTTTTTTACCTATCTTACTATGACTATATTAAAATCAGAATCACTACAGTAACAAAACATGGGATTCGTTCCTTTCTTATAAAGCAACTTATTCAGTTGTTTAAAAAACACGTACCCATCACAGTCTTGCACAAGTGCAGTTGGAAATTATGATATGTAAGTATTTGTAATCTTCGAAATGGAATATATTAATATTTTGTTAAGCAGACCGTGGAACTCGCTTGCGAAGGTTCCTGGTAATTACACTGAAGACGTACAAAATTAGTGAATTCCGTGCATTTCGGATTCACCGTTAATTAGTTAATAGGGATTAACATGGGAAAAAAAGTTAACCTTTGGGCACTATGGAGAAAAAGATCTTAATGGTTTATGTCAACCTCATAAATGGTCCATATTGGTGTTGTGAGGGAACACGTATCGAACGGTAACTTGATGTCCAACGAGAGATGAGAAAATTTTCAACTCAGGCTGAAACCATAACGTACCAGGGCAGATAATCCAGAAATTTTAACAAATGTAATCATATTCATACTACAGAAGCCACAAGGGAAAAGGCAGATAGTCTAGTTGTCATGCGCAAGGCGAAGTATAACTTAAATCTATAATTAGGGGAAGCCCTGGATACAAGGAGCTTAGTCTCCGACGTTCCTATCTGCTCTTTCTCGATTTCAGCGTCACATCCAGGTTGTGTCTCCAGCTTCTACTTGCTAACTACATACTTGGGTTTGATCTCTTTGTTCTTTTGGTCATGCGATGATCCGGTTGATATTTCTCCTGTCTATCCCTTCTTTTCTCTCTGGATTCCTTCTGTGTGTCTGTGTGTGTTGTGAATATTTTTAATTTTGTTATCTGGTTTATATATTATTTCTTCTTCCTCTAGTTTTCCATGTTATTATTCTTATATCTTGCCCAAGGGTAGATAGAAGTAGAGTGAACTGATTCTGTCTCTCAGCCTTTTGGCCAAATAGATAGATAGAAAGATTGGTGGAGTCGCTGGTCCTTCCGCATACTCTGTTATCATGGCCCAAAACCAGTCTAAAAATAGTAATTAAAGATCAACAAGCTAACATAACCTTGGGGTGAAGGAGACTGGCTAGAAGCTAATAGTGAGAAGTGCCTCTGACCCTTAAATTTATGGTTTCTCCCCAAAATAATCCTGTACTGTAATCCTCTTAGATGTTGGATTACTGATTAAAAATTGACTTGGGATGAATCCTGACTTTAATTTCGTTACAATTTAAGCTGGTTAAAGAATTCGGGGATGAATATGTTACCGTCGTCTTTCTGCCCCTTCTGTCAAACCTGAGCTGGGTGTATTACAGAGTCCTTTATTTTTGGCGTTTTTTACTGAAAGTCAAACCTACTCAGTTAGAAGATTGACTATATTTAAACTCAGGCGACCTATTTCACTGTTTTTCTGATTGCATAGGCGGGTGAGTTTAGTCTTCTGAGACTTGGACATGAGGGAAAAAGGTGTACTCATCTCATCTTGCTCCCTCCTTTCTGACAGAATTCCCTAAATTATGGGGCGCAAGCTTTTGTGGGTGGCTTTCTGTTTATGGGCTTTGACATGCTCGCTTCTTCCTTCTTTCTCTTCTGGGCTTCTGAGAATTGGTTTGAAGAAGAGGCGTCTTGATCTCGAGAGCATCAAAGCTGCCAAAAGTGCAAGAGCACAGCTAGAGCCAGGCAGACCAGTGAATGGTGCACATGAGATTTTTGGTAGTTCAGATGAGGATATAGTACCTCTCAAGAATTATTTAGATGCGCAATATTTTGGAGAGATTGGAATTGGCACACCCCCTCAAACCTTCACTGTCATATTTGATACTGGTAGCTCCAACCTGTGGGTTCCCTCATCAAAGTGCTATTTTTCTGTAAGTTCAGCTTAACCTCCTGATCTCCAATACTCTACTATACAAGATCCGTTTCTTGACTAATATTTACATGCAGATTGCGTGCTATTTCCATTCTCGGTACAAATCAAGGAAATCAAGTACATATAGCAAGAATGGTAAAGCCAACAGAATCATGACGGTTTCTCCTTATTCATGCTTACCATAGTGGTAGTTACAATCAGGCTAGCAGTAACTTGGTGTATTATATGCCTTTTAATTGAAGTTCCAATTATGCCTATCATTTTGTCAATCAGGAACGTCATGTAAAATAACGTATGGGTCTGGATCCATATCTGGTTTCTTCAGTCAAGATAACGTTAAAGTTGGTGATGTTGTTGTTAAAGATCAAGTGAGTACTTTTCAATTTGATCAGCATGACCTATAGTTTGGCCCCAGTCTGCAGCAATACTTAATTTTACTACCATGTTAATCTCTTGACTGCAGGATTTCATCGAGACAACCCGAGAAGGAAGTCTTACGTTTGTGTTAGCTAAGTTTGATGGAATACTTGGACTTGGGTTTCAGGAGATCTCTGTTAAAAAAGCTGTTCCTGTCTGGTATTGTTTGGCCAGTTTCTTTTTTGTTTTTATTAATATCTGATTTTCTTGTTTAAGTATGGTGATTTTTCTTTCTTTCTTTCACCTCTTGTTGGCAGTATCCTTAATTTACTGATCTATTAAAAATTTCAGGTATAATATGGTGAATCAAGATCTTGTAAGTGAAGAGGTATTCTCTTTTTGGCTAAATGGGGATCCAGATGCAGAAGAGGGTGGTGAATTAGTTTTTGGAGGTGTTGATCCAAACCACTTCAAGGGAAAACATACTTATGTTCCCGTCACTAAAAAGGGTTACTGGCAGGTTAGCAGAGGCATAAAATACTTTGATAAAGAAGTTATTTTGGATTGGCAAGTCTACACTCAGTAATTAACAATAATTCTTTTCCCTCTCAGTTCGAAATGGGCGATTTTCTCATCGGAGGTCTGTCAACAGGTAATTTCAGTAGTCCTAAGCTGTCAAAAAGCTCTCTGGGAAATTTACTGTGAAATTTTACAGATTTCAACTATCTTTTCACCAAGCTAATAGTGAAATATATCGATATTATTGTTAGGTGTTTGTAAGGGTGGTTGTGCTGCTGTAGTTGATTCTGGAACATCCTTGCTTGCTGGTCCCACTGTATGTGATTCCATCCTTTTGAAAATTTAACATTTGTAGCTTTGATCTATAACTAGTGCTGATTGCCTCGTAATTTCAGTCTGTTGTGACCGAAATCAACCATGCCATTGGAGCTGAAGGAATTGTGAGTTCAGAATGCAAGGAAGTTGTATCTCAATATGGAGACATGATTTGGGATCTCTTAGTAACAGGGGTAGGTTCTCCGACCTTCCCTTTCATAATGTTCGTGTTTGGGATATCCATCTTGTATTCTTGGACCTAAATATAAATGACCATAAAATGCAGATGCGACCTGATGAAGTATGCATAGAACTTGGTTTATGTTTTGCAGATGTGGGACAATCTAAGAGGTCAGTTCATTGTGTTTCATTTTTCAGCTGCTAACAGTGTCTGAGTTTGTCTTAAATAGACAGCTGAAGTGATTTTGTTTTTTTATCCTAATGGCATGCAGTTGTGGGATTGAGATGGTTACTGGAAAAGAACAGAGAGGAGAGTCATCAGCTAGAGAAGGGGCTTTGTGTACTTTTTGTGAGATGGCTGTGATTTGGATGCAGAATCAATTAAAACGAAGTGATGCCAAGGAAAAAGTACTTGAATACATAAGTCAGGTGATCCTTTTGAACAAAAATTTCTAGAAATCATAGTGATCCTTATCCCTTCCCAGACCCCATCTGGAGGGAAACTTTGTACACTGGGCCTCCCTATAATAATTATCGGTTTTGGTAACTGTCAGCTGTGTGAGAGACTGCCAAGTCCAGCTGGAGAGTCAGCAATAAGTTGTGATAGTCTGCCTCAAATGCCAAACATTACAATTACAATTGCAGACAAACTTTTCGACCTCACCCCAGAGCAGGTTTGCTTTTGATATTCTAGAACTGAATCACTACTAATTATGACAAGCATATGTATACATGTTAGCTTGTTAATATTCTGAGGCTACTTTGGCTGCGTCAAATTTCAGTATGTTCTGAAAACTGGAGAAGGCCTGGCAGAAGTTTGCATTAGTGGGTTTATGGCATTTGATTTTCCTCCTCCTCGGGGTCCCCTCTGGTATGTGTGTGTGTGTGTGTTACCTTCTGATTATGTTCATCAATTTAGAATGGCGCATGTTATATTCTTAAAAATAATATTATACTATATGTGGATGCAGGATTCTGGGCGACATTTTCATGAGGGTGTACCATACAGTGTTTGACTATGGCAACCTCCAACTAGGTTTTGCTGAAGCTGCCTGATACGAGTTGTGTCATATTATGTTGGGGAAATCTTAACAAGCTTGAGGTTGCATTGTAAATAAAGATGATGTGTAACATGTGTGACTGCCTATCATGGCTTTGGTTTGCATAGGGAGGATATACTTAGATTGAAGCTTTAATAATGTCCTCATCGGGCAAGTAATCATATTATGTAATGCTTTGACTCCAGCACGTAGCACTTGATATTGCTGAGGCTTCTTATGATTGTAACTTATGAAGAGCGTGCAAATAAAGCACAGTTAAAGGCACCTAAGGGCTTCAACCGACCTATGTTGGGCTTGCTTATTTTTATGTGACAATAACAATAATTTAAGTAGTTCAGATCTGTCAAGACTTCCAGAAGAACCCAATCTTTATTTACTATGCATTACACAAAATTTGGAGCGAGTATAAGAATAGCATGATCCATTATAAAGTTTACATTTGTTTTATTGATATTATTGATATTTCTATAATATTCGGAGGTGCAACTTGTCATGATAGAGTGGTCAGGGCAAAAAACATACTTTTCTTCTTTGAAGTAGAAGACGAGAAAAAGAGGAGGGAAGGAAAAAATCTAGTTGGAAGTGCCAACGTGGGACCCAATTAAGGCTAGGCTAGTTGCGTGGGATTTCATCTCTCTATCTCGCTCTTGGGATCTGACAGTTAAGTTCAGCCACGAATTTTTAGATTTACGTTTTCAAATTAAATTCAAATATGGGATAATTAATATATAAGTTTTTATAATTTCAATCAATTTTTGATTAGGCCCTTGTAGTTTTTTTACCTTTTGTCAAGTTCTTATTCTTTCATGTGGTTTTAATATATTTCCTTTATATTAGGTCAATTATTGTTTCACCATATTTTTAATCAAGTCCTTATTGGTTTTTCAAATTTAATAACTATTATAATCCTATTTTATTTTTATAAAAATTATTATTTTAATTCAAATTTAATAATTATATGAATAAATAAAAATTATAATTAAAAATTAAATAATATAAATATATGTTTAATTAAAAATTCTGAAGAATATTGAAATAATTCATAAAAAAGAATATTAAAAATAAAATAATTCACGATAGTTGATTATTTATAAATTATTAATATTTATATTATAATATTAAATAACATTATAAATAATAATTTTACATTTTAAATTTTTAAAAGAATAATATTAGCATTTACTGAATAAATAAAAAAGTAAAGGGATCTAATTAAAAAACATATGAAACTATAAGGACTTGATAAAACAAGTGGAAGTATAAGGATATGATAAAAAGATAAAAAAATGTTAGGGACCTAATAAAAAAATTAGTTAAAACTATAAAGACGTGCTGATTTATTATCCCTTAAAATATAAACTCACCTATAGAATCATTAATAACAGATGGAAGAATAATAAGTAGTGTTCAAAATAGTATATTAGGAATTTTGACAGGAAATTTAATATATCAAAAATTGAAATTTACTTTAAATACAAATTTTGCAATATCTAGAGCTGATGAACATATGAATAAATCAATAATAATATATCATAAATTAGGAGGAATAAAAATGTTAGAAGGAGCAAGAACAATAAGTATAACTGCAATGATAGGATTAGTATTTACTAATGAACATAAAATATATAAAAGATCACATGGAAGAATATCAATAGATAAATATTTTATGCCTATATTAAAAGAAATACCTTTATATATTTCTTCTGTCATTATTCTTGTTTGTTTTATATTTTTATCTAATGTTTGATTTCTTATTTTCTGTTGATTTATTTCTTCTTTTTCTATATGATCTAATATTCTTAACATATTCATTTGTGATGTTTGTTTTTTAAGTCTTAATTCTTTTAGTCTATCCAATTTATTACATTGTAATTATTTATCTAAAATTTATTTTGTATCCTCAAATAATTTTTCTATTAATTGATCTAAAGTATACACATGCAATAGTTTTTCTATGTTCTGATTTATATAATATAGGTATTTTTTTTTTGGGTATAACAACGTAATCTACGTGATATTAAAAATTTGATTACAAAGTAATAATTATCAGGAAGTCTAAATAACAGGGTGTATTGTGTAATGTAATATTTATTAAAAAAAATTCTATTTTTCCTTCTGATGCAGCCATCAACATCCACGTTATAATTTATATTTAGAATGTTAAATAATTTGTTCATCAACATCCATGTTATAATTTATATTTAGAATGTCGAATAATTTGTTCAAAAATCCATGTCAAACAGCTTCATGGGCACCCATTTTCTTTCACAGGTTAGAAAAAGCTGCGTCCTTCCAATTTGGCGAGTCGATTTTTTACAAGTGTTCACAATATCCATGATACCGAGTCGGACAAACAATGTTTCTTCCTTTCTTTAACTTTGTAGACGGTGGGGCCCTTTATCGACCTTCCTGCTTTCCTTAATACGTAATTACGTATGATGGTGTTCGTTCTATAAGCCAGTAAGCTCCTTGCAGTTTCAACGTTCCAGCTTCAGCAGCAGCATCTACCCTCATATCTACCTAAGAAAGGTTCTTTTCTTTTCTTTTTCCTAAATCTTTATTATTTAACCATATGAATATATATGATTTTGATCATTATAATGACTTTATCCAAGTTTATATTTTTTTCATTTGAATCCTCTCTTTCCTCTCTGAATTTCCGTTGACTGTCTGTCTTGAAAGTTTGGTTTGTTTCTTCTTCTTCTGGATGTAGCTATTTCGATATTATGTATCTAGGATTCTAGTATTTTTTTTGGTAACAGTGTTTGTTATTTTCTGATAAGAGTGGAGTGAACTGCGTCACAGAGAGAGAGAGAGGACTGACACTGTTTACAAAAAAACTGCTATTATTCTCCTAGTAACTTTGCATACAAGGATTAAACAAACTTCAAATAACTTTCGCGGGCGAAAGAACATAAATCAACTGGAAAACAGAAGGGAAAAAAGTCGGAAATTGATGAAATTGGTATCCAGAGCTGCTGCCATAGGATCCCTAACTAGTTCCTGCTAATTTCCGTGTTAGTGTACATCTATCCATCTATATGTTTGTGCGTTTATTTATGTTATTGTAGGAGTGAGGAAAACAGTTTTATTTTCAAGACTTAATTGCTACACAGTTACCCCTCTTTCATGGTTGCTTCTAGATTCTGCTCATCAAACTTTCTGATTCTCCTTTCAGGCAGGGTTTCTCTTCACCATGAGGTCCAAGCATATGTGGGTAGCTTTCTGTTTATGGGCTTTAATATGCCCACTTCTTCCTTCTTTCTCCTCTGGGATTCTAAGAATTGGTTTGAAGAAGAGACCTCTAGACCTTCAAAGAATTCGGGCTGCAAGAGCTGCAAGAGAAGAACTGACACCAGGAACACCAGTGAAGGGTTCATATCAGTATATTAGCAATTCAAATGATGAAGATATAATACCTATCAAAAATTATATGGATGCGCAATACTTTGGAGAGATTGGAATAGGCACACCCCCACAAACCTTCACTGTCATATTTGATACTGGTAGTTCCAACCTGTGGGTTCCATCATCATGGTGCTATTTTTCTGTAAGTTTATATCTCCCTTAATATCCATAACTATACCCATTTGAGTCTTTCACTAATCCATAGTATTCATGTGCAGGTTGCCTGTTATGTCCATTCTTGGTACAAGGCTAGCAAATCCAGTACATACGCTGAGAATGGTAACTTCACTGTTTTCATGCCAGTTTCTCATAATTGGTGTTTCTGATTTTGCCAGATATAATTATGAAAAAAATTAGTTGGCACTGTACATGTCATTTAATAGAAATTTTGAAATTTTAAACCATTCATTTTAACTTGTCAATCAGGAACATCATGTGAAATACAATATGGGTCTGGATCATTATCTGGTTTTTTCAGTCAAGATGACGTTAAAGTTGGTGATGTGGTCGTAAAGCATCAAGTGAGTGCTTCATTTATAAGTTTCCCACTTGAAAAAGGGACTATCTAGCTTGTTTTGTCCACAATCTGCGGCAATACTTGGACTTGGGGTTTCTTGAAGGCTCTTATGTTAACCTGTTGAATGCAGGGTTTCATTGAGGCTACTCGAGAGAAAAGCTTTTCCTTTGCACTTGCTAAGTTTGACGGAATACTTGGACTTGGGTTTCAGGAAATCTCAGTTGAGAAAGCAGTGCCGGTTTGGTATAGTTCAGCTTGTGTTTTGGTTTTTCCTTCGTATTGTTAAAGCAATGAAGTATGACTTTTTACTAGTGACAAATGCTGTGTCCTAAAATTACTGATCCACTATCAAATAATAGGTATAATATGGTGGATCAAGATCTTGTTAGTGAGAAGGTGTTCTCTTTTTGGCTTAATGTGGATCCGGAGGCCGAAACAGGTGGTGAACTTGTATTTGGAGGTGTTGATCCAAATCACTTCAAAGGAAAACATACTTATGTTCCAATCACTAGAAAAGGTTACTGGCAGGTAAGAAAATTCAATGTTTAAATGTGAAAAAGAAAAATTCAGAAAATTTGAACACGAATTTGTTGCCTTTTCAGATTGAAATAGGAGATTTCCTCATTGGAGGTCTTTCAACAGGTATAGGCATTGTTTTATTTTTCAACTAAAAGAAATTTTTATATGGCCACAGAGAAATCTTTGAAAGGATGAAATCATACGGTGGAAAGAAAAGCATGAGATTTTTTTTCCTCCCAGACCATAATTGAAGAAGAAAATTAGTGAAACCTGATTTGCTACAAAGCTCATATTCCTTGATAACATACTTTTTGTTTGTCACCGTTCTCCTTGATTATAATCACCATATATTATAATTCTTAAGGTGTGTGCAAGGGTGGATGTGCTGCTATTGTGGATTCAGGAACATCTCTGCTTGCTGGGCCAACCGTACGTGCTTTTGTTTCTCTGAAACCTTTATGCATATAGGTTTTCTTTCATAATTTTTGTTTACTGCTGATCATTTCAGTCAGTTGTGGCTGAAATCAACCATGCCATTGGAGCTGAAGGAGTTGTGAGTTCAGAATGCAAGCAAATAGTTTCTCAATATGGAGAGAGGATATGGGATCTATTAGTATCAGGGGTATAAAGTTTGTGTTTAAGGGTTCTTCTAGATGTGACACTCTTTCATCCTCTGCTTCTTGGACCTAAATGCAATTGATCTTAATTTGCAGGTGGATCCTAATGAAGTGTGTTCACAACTTGGTTTATGCTCCGCATATAGGGATCAATCTAAGAGGTTAGGATTTCTAATTATCTTTATATTTCATTGTCTTACCTTTTTGCATGCCTTGCTACTTGTTTGAATTTCAAAGTTACAATTCTCAGAATAGGCGCATGTAGCATGTAGGGGGAAAGAGTAGTTTTCTGCAGAAGTATTTGTCATGGAACTTCTATTATCAGATAAACTGAAATAGAGAAACTAGCTTCAGTGGCTACTCTACAACCAAATCGTCTCTTAAATGGACTTCTAAATTTACTCATGTTCCTGATACTCTACGCTGCAGCAATGGGATCAAAATGGTGACTGAAACAATAGAAAAAGAGGGTGTGTCAGCTAGAGATGATAATATGTGCGCTCTCTGTGAAATGGCTGTTGTTTGGGTCCAGAATCAACTTAGACGGAAAGTAACCAAGGAAAAAGTAATCAACTACATAAATCAGGTGATCTTTTTATGAACCAACCTTTGTAAAAGCCCTAGCAGTATTATAGCTTTAGTTGGTCTACTGACTGACCACTGCCTTTGGTCATTGACAGTTATGTGAAAGACTGCCAAGCCCTGGAGGAGAATCCACAATAAGTTGTGATGGTATCTCTCAGATGCCAAACATCACAATTACTATTGGAGATAAACTATTTAACCTCACTCCAGAGCAGGTTTGTTTTTAACCTTCGTAAATTTATCTGTCTGTCAATATCTTTCCTGTGTAACATCACACTTAACCAGCTGCCTTAGATCTACTCATTAACCTCTTTATATCTATGGTGGATATAAATAATGTCGATCACTTGATCGCCTGGGCATCAATCATTCATTTTCACTTGCTTCGCTGTTCTTACAGTATATTCTGAAAACTGGAGAAGGAGATGCAGCAGTTTGCCTCAGTGGATTTACAGCTTTTGATGTTCCCCCTCCTCGGGGCCCTCTCTGGTATATTACCTGTGTTAATATTATTATGGCTATCGCATTCATAGTTCCAATAATATGCATGTGTCCCTGGACTTGGAGAAATGAACTATATAAAGATGGACCTGTTTCTTTCAGCTTTATATTATGTCCGTTTTCTAAAGCAAGCGTATAATCTGGATGCAGGATCCTTGGAGATGTTTTTATGAGGGTATATCATACAGTGTTTGACTATGGCAATCTCCAGGTGGGTTTTGCTGAATCTGCCTAGATGGGTTTATGGAGAATCATTTGCAGTCTACACGGACAAGCTCCAACAAGCTTTAATATTAAGTTAATTAGTGGTATTACTGGTGGAATTTACCCAAGTAAGCATAAGATCTGCTTGCAGAAGAAGTTTTTATGTTACCTTCTCGTACATATAATTATGTTACAGCATTCAAACGTAATGTGCCAAACTGCATTGCTGGGTTTAGAGCATATTGTAATTATCGAAAACAGTAAATTATGAACAGCATAGGGGACGCTCATCTCTTCAAAAATGCACCTGCAGAATAAATAATACTCCTTTCAGTCCTTAACAAGACCCAATTGACTCTTGTTAGAGAGATTAAGGAAACGAAATAATTTATTTAATTATAATATATGTTATGTACCATTAGATTATAAATCAATTTATTAGTCAAATAAATTAGTTTTGAGGGAAAAAAAAAGAGTCTAAATTTTTTGATGCAACTTATTCAGGGTTTTTAAATTTTTTTAAAAAAGTCAACTCAGTGGAGTTAGTAACAATCACCTAAAACTATCTGACTTGTATGACTTTTGGTTTTAAGGCCTTCGTGTCTTTAGTAAAGCAAATCAATAGATTCAGAACAAATTAGCGCTTGAGCTTTGAGAACTTCATATTTTGGCTTTCTGACATTATTTAGTCATATTTTTAACATACATCTTTAAGCATGTTAAACTGGTTTTATAGTTAAGTAGGCGTTTTTTAAATGTATTATTGTACAAAACATGCTTATTGATATCGATTTTTCTCTTAACATTTAATGAGCAATCCTAAGGATCAATTGGTCCTTACCAAAAAATTAAAAATTAATTTGGAGGGCGAAC
>JBAGKO010000010.1:2466275-2477971 GCA_037177275.1 Acacia concinna
TGAGAAATATTAGATAGGTAGTTTGATTTTTCAAAATGTACAATAATATAGGCATATAATGCGGATCTGTTACAACATATTGCTTTCCTCTGTATCTATAAATACTCTCTCAATCAATGAATAAAATCATCGGATTCTATTATTATCTTTTCCACACTTACCAAATCAATAGATATAGAGATAGCAGCTTCAGTTGCTGACTCTACAATCAATTTTATGTCTCTTAAATGGATTTGTTAATTCACTGAAGCTCCTAAAACTCTGCAGCAATGGGATTGAGATGGTGACTGAGACAATAGAAAGGGAGGGCGTGTCAGTTGGAGACAACAATATGTGCTCTTTTTGTGAGATGGCTGTAGTTTGGATCCAGAATCAGCTGAAACAAAAAGCAACGAAGGAAAAAGTAATCCACTACATAAATCAGGTTATCTTTTTTAAATCAACCTTTGTAGAAGCACAAGCTGCATTATTATAGCTTTAGGTGGTGCTGTGACTGAGAACTACCTTCGGTGATTGACAGCTATGTGAAAGACTGCCAACTCCATACGGAGAATCCATAGTGAGTTGTGATAGTCTTTATCAGATGCCGAACGTCTCAATTACTATAGGAGATAAGCTTTTCAACCTCACTCCAGAGCAGGTTTGTTTTGAATTTTGATAAATTTATCTTCGTTTCGATATCTGTCCTGTGTGAGCTTTTAGCAATTAATAGAGCCTATCTTAGATTTACTCCACAACCCATTTTGACAGTATATTGTGAAAGCTGGACAAGGCGAAGCGGCAATTTGCATTAGTGGGTTTGCAGCTCTTGATATCCGCACTCCTCAAGGCCCTCTCTGGTATTTGAACTTTATTTATATTATGGCTATTGAACTTAAACGCATTTAAAAAATGAGTTTGATGATAAATAACTTATCAGAAGTGACTTTTGAAAAAAAAAATTACTTATCAGAAATTATTTGTGTTTGAATAGAAAGTAACAGAAATGACTTTTTTTTACTGAAGGTCTGTTTGAGTAATAAGTAGAAAAGTAACTTTTTGATTTTTTTATTGGGTCTTTTGTTTTCTTAAAATCAACTTTATCATGTATTTTTAAAAATAAAAAAAAAACTTTATCATGTGTTTTTTATAGGTCTGTCGGACTGCATGTAAGAGTAAAGATTTAGGAGAAGACGTTTGTGTAAAAGGTGAGTGGTGAGAGGGCGTTGAGCTGGGAGGAAAGAAGCAGAGCTGTCGGGTGTGTGGCAAGTGAAAATAAAAAAAGAAAAAAAGAGGCGTGGAAAAGTCTAATGAAGAAATAGCTTAAAGTTACTTTTTTTTAAAAAAAAAGCTTTTAGTAAATAAATCCAGTCTCATTGAATTTGTGTCTAACACCCTTCCAACCAAAAAGTAACTTTTATTCATTGATAAATTACTTTTTGGAGGTACCCAAACAGGCTCATGGACTTCAAACACGCTAGTGACAGACAGTACATAACAACCTTGTATGTCCTAGAGCCTTGTGACACTTATTTTAATGAAGTAACTGTGTGTGTGTGTAAATGCAGGATCCTTGGCGATATTTTTATGAGTGCATATCATACGGTGTTTGACTATGGTAATCTCCAAGTGGGTTTTGCTGTGGCCGCCTAGACTAGAAGGACTTCTGGAGATTATCATCTGGTCCTGACAAAACTAAACTCCCTTGAATTTTCAGACAGTAATAATGATGTTATTACCGGGAGAAACTTGCATACATCTGTTACCCTATTAGAATTGTGACAAGAATCAGTACGAAAAATAAAGAGCTGAAGTGAATGCCTCTAAACATGCATTCCCTGATTTTTAACAGGTTAGGCACTTGGGCAAAAAGGAGTGATATTTTTTGTCACTATTTGCCCAAAAGAATGAATCCTCACCGCATTATATGATATTGAACACGTAAGAAAGATTTAAGAGGTGTGTAGTATCATTAGACTAAGACTCTAGTCGCTAATCAGGAGTGGTATTAACTGACATAACATGGGATTGACATTAATGAATAATCAAACGAAAATATTCCTCTTCAACAGAGGATAATCAATAAAACTTCAATATTTATAAAAATATATATACTGATTAATTTTAAAAGTACAAAAAACACACAACAACTTGATGGTGAGTGATTTCCATACTGTAGAATGGACATTGAAATCAGATTTTTATTTTTTTTTGTTTTGTGTTTGTGTTGTTGGGGGTTTGGGGGGGAGGGATCATGACGGCCAAACACACAAGTTCACATTGTCTCCAAAGAAAACATAGAATCCCAAGATAGAATTACACAGGCTTGGTAATGGTTCAAACTTGATGGGGAATCACGAAAATATGCATCAAGCAACTCACAACTAATGATACAAGGCTGGATAACAGCTGAACGAAAATTATCCATTAATCTTCATCATCGGCATCGGCATTGAATATAGAAGAAATGGCTACTTTTTGCTTCTTTGTAGCACCACCGAATGAGTTCTACATGAATTGAGTAGGAAAACATTACGTTAGCATCAACTGAATTGACAAGTTTGAAACCATTTTGACTCGAATGAAACAAAATTACAAACACTGACTATACATCAGTCAGCTTCATGAATTTCTACATCAGAACAGAAGTCAGCCATGAAAGAAAGCATGGCCAAGCAATCATCCCGATCCAGATACATTTGAGCACGGCAAAAAAATTACAGTACATATGATATGATAATGCAATAAATAGAGAAGCAACGTATTCAGGGGCTAGTAAATATGACCGTTAGGGATGCTGGGCTAGAAATAAATGTGGTAAACCAATGTATTCAGTGTGCGCCTCTATCTCTCTGTTTCTGTTCTCGTTCTCTCTCTAAGTCTCTTCCTTTCTCTCTCCTTCACTCTCAAAGAGATAACCAACATAGATCAATATATTTGTCCAAGCTTCGTTCTGGCATACCTTGGAAGCACTTCCCTTGGACGAAAACCCAAACTTCAAAGTCTTCCGCTGATCCTGATCTGCAAGTGCAGTAGCAGTTCTAGATTCAGAGGAAACTGAAGCAGATCCAGATTCTTCTTCTTGTTGTTGCAGCTGTTGCTGCTTTTGAGCATCAGCCCTGGTTGACATCAAAGAATCCCAAAAAACAAGATGACATCAAATGAAGGCAGCTAACTACCCAAAATAGCCAGAACATAGTAGGGGAATATATTCTTCATAGTAATAAAGACCAAACAAGATTAGAGGTACATAAGCAGAAGGATACATTTGGGCAAACTTAGCCATTTCCCTCTCTTGACGCTGTTGTTCCCTTTTTTGCCTATCATCTCGGCTGCTATTACCGTGCATGTCCTTCATTTCTTTGAAACGCTGTAATCCCCATTAAGAAAGTTGCATTAGAATGATGGAGAATAGCCTTAAAGTAAAGTCAACAAAAGCTGAACCAAGTTAGTCAAATCATCTGTCTACCTTTTTGTGATTGTGATCATATGAGCTCAAGTGTGCTTCAAATTCCATGGCCAATTTGTATTGCTTGTTGCATAGTTCACAAAAGAACACCTTTCGTATTTCGTTCACTTCAGTTTGAATTTTTTGCTCACGTTCCGCCAAAACCTGGATTTTCATAATGCGCACGAGACAGGCAGAAGAAGCCACCAGGTAATAAAAACTGCAGGAAATTCTCAAGATCTTCCAAAGTTGATGGTTCCCTAAGACACACCAATCCCATCAAAAGACATGCATATGTGGTATATGCTGCCTTCTGCTATTAGGTGGAGGTTCCAGAAAACGGAAAACATCAACCTCAATACTACTATATGATTTTAACACTAAACGCAACTGCTAATAATTTCTGAATCATACCTCTCGCTTCTTCATATTTTCCTCTGTCTCTTCCAACTCTACATCAAGTTTCTTTCGCTGGATGTTTTCTTCAGCGGTGAAAAAATCATCTTCTTCTTGTTTACCCACACCCAATCTGGGATCTCTAATACCAGATTTTATTGGCTCAATAATTCCTGTGCATAAATTCAGAGGCATAAAATGAAAACTCAATTAAAGAAATTGATATCAGGGAGCACATCAAAAATGCACAGAACATGCAATTAGGATAGAATTGATAATTTTTTGTTAGCTTCTTTTACATTTTAATGACGTAAAAGGGTTATATGCCACATATTGAAAGTTTGAGTAGGTTTATTAAAAAAACGTAAGGCACCTGAGAATGTTCTGTCAAAAGATCAAATTTAAAACGGGTACCAAGCAACCAACATCATCAACAAAAACTATGTGGAAGCTCAAAATGATTCATCTGTCTAGATAAAAGTTTGAGTTACATTAACAACGAGATTGCTTCTGTTCTAATATAACTACAAACCTTGCTCGTTCTTCCCCAGACCCTTTCCTTTCCATCCCATCTTCTGAAGTAGCTTAAATCCAACATTAGACGATGTTATTTGTGTGTCCAGAGATGCTTGTTCAACATTGTCAAGATCAACATTTTCTGTTGGCCTGTGATTAATAGGCAATCGAAAATCCTCTGCCCAATCTTCAATAAAGGATTCCTGGGATGCCCAGTAATATAACTCAACATGTACGGTCAATTATTAAAAGAAGCAAAACTAATTATCTATTTAGTGGCTTTACCTAGTAAATAAGAGGAAAACCACATAAGTACTGAACTTAAATTAAGTCTTATCAATTACCTTCCCCTTTCTGGTTTGCCTCCTATCAAGAGTACTAGTGTCATGCCAACCACTGGTCCGTGGATCCATTTGAACCTATACAGATCATCAGAAGACAAAACGTCACCAAAAACCTTGTTTATATTTCAAAATTCAAAATAATAGTGGGTGGAATGGTTATTATCATTGAGCCAAAACAATATAAACTCAAAATGATACTGTATTAGATTCTTCAAGACAACCAAAACCAATGGCCACTTCACTATTCTGAATTAGAATAGAATAGCAGAGTTTAGGTATATGAACGCCTCAGCCATACAGAGCAAATGGAAATAGTTTGAAAACAAGCAACAGTGAACGCAATCGCTTCTCAGAAAAGGTTAACTTTACAGTAGACAAATACATGTCAAGGGGTTGATTCAATTTATGCACTTTCAGCATTACATATATAAAACCATGATTAAATATTGATAATAGGGGATTTAATACTGCGGACTTCTTATTCTTCCCTTTTATTTTTTACCTTCCTGGTTAAGTACAGAAGACAGTGTTAGATCCAGCACACCAAGCAACTAAAGCGATCTACAATCCCATAATCCTCCACCACAGTGGAGGAGGCTCTAAAAAACTTTAACGACGGGATATAAACAGGTTAACTTAATTCGGAAAGAGAATTTTCAATTCTCCAAAGACAAACCAGGAAACTGAGAGGTGTCAAACCACCGGTTGTGATTCCAAAAACCCTACCTAGCTTTGACGCCCCTGCTGTTATGGCCGCCAAGAGTGAAATAGAATTGGATATCGGAATAAGATGAACTGATTAACAGAAGTTCCGGCAAAGCAACGTTGTCTGGACGTCGTACCCCCGCCTAGTCTTCAGACACGAACATAAAGCTGTGGATTTTTTGTTTTATTATCTTGTTCGGCGCTCGGGTCCAATGGACTCGGCGGTCGGCGGATGGAGATAAATCCTGGTACCCTCTTGACAACTGGAATGAAAACCTTTTTTTTTTTTGGGACATGACTGGAATCAAACTTGAAATAATAAAACAGACACCTGGAATCCCTTGTAACAAAAAAAACATAAATAAATAACAATGGAATGCCAAGATTACCTGGGCTATTCAAAACTGATATACTTTAGGCCCTTTTGACTAGGTTGCAAAAGAAAATACCGAAAATTTGGTTTTATAGGTAACACTTTTTCTGTTCTCATACTTTGGGCCCATGCAGCCAAAAACTTGGTCCGCGGTTCGCTAAAAATGGCCCAAAATTCCCTTTATGTCCGGGAAGTTTCGGTGAAAAAAAAATAATAATTAAGCTCTATTTGCAAAAGTAAGAAGATAATTCATTCCCACAAAAAATAATTCAAAAGAACGAACCACAATTTCTTTTTTTAAAAAAATGCTACTATTCACTATTTAATATTTCACTCCTCCACAGCGTCTTATCAACTCGCTCGTGTGCTTTGTAAGGCCACTTAGTAATACCATGTATAGACCATGCTATGACTCAACGTGTACGTGTGAGGTGTTGGTTTATAGTGACATCTTCCCATCCGTGTCCCTTGTTTTATCCACACTCACGTTTTGGGACTCAAAGCAATGTCTAAATTGGTGGTGACAAGGTTAGTTTGAAATAAGACTCAAATTTTGTATGTGTTTGTAATGACTTATAAGTAACTTATTGCAGAATACAAAGTAAGTATGTAAGATGTGTCTTTCTTATACTACGCAATAAGTTATTTATAAGTGACTTATTTGAAATTACCAAACAAGCCCTTTAACTAGTTTTTAAAATATTGATGGTCTTTTGAGTCTTCTTGTCCAAGCTTCATGCTTTAATGCTCGTATTAAATTGTTCTACTGTGTTTTTTACGTTAGACATGGGCACCTCAATTTGATCTTGATTGGGAAATAACGAGTAATTGAGCGTGTTTGCGCAGACGTTCTATGCCATAAATAGCATGTTTTGGGTAGCAAACCTTAGATTGACTTTTTTTCGCTCTCTCTTTATTTGGGATGATAATATGCAAAATGAACTTTTACCCAATAAGTTGTTTGATTTGTTCAGCAATATAATGGGGCTTATCTCAATGGTAAGGATTGCCCCTCTTCTTCTCCTTTTTTTTTTTTTACTTTTTTGAAATTATATTTTTTATTATTCAGTTTTAATTTACTTCCTCCAGTTCTAATAATAAGACTCGTTTGACTTTTTGAAGAATCCTAAGAAAATTAATTACACTATTTTAAAATATTAAACTATTTTGTTTAACTTATGCACTAATATCTAATATAATAAAATATAACATATAATATGATTAAATTACTTATTTTGCTTCATTAACTTATCTAAAAAAAGACAGTTGGTTCTTATAATTAGAACCAGAGGTAGTATGAATATCACAATCTATTTACATGTAATATATATTCACTCCGGTTCTAATTATAAGACTCAATTGATTTTTTGTAATATCCTAAGAAAGATAATCACATTACTTTAAAGCATTAAAATTTATCATTTTTCTTCAAACTATTTTATTTAGCTTATGAACTAATATATAATATAATAAATTATAACATATGATGTAATTCATGTCAGTTTCAATCATTTCCCATCAAAGGTTACTTTTCAACTTATTAACCAAGTTTCACTGTTAGATAAATAACTTATGTTACCGTTAATTCAAATGTAAATCACATTACACAATTTTACTT
Source organism: Acacia concinna (assembly GCA_037177275.1). Taxonomy (NCBI): domain Eukaryota; kingdom Viridiplantae; phylum Streptophyta; class Magnoliopsida; order Fabales; family Fabaceae; genus Acacia; species Acacia concinna. The sequence continues at coordinate 2,473,655 of JBAGKO010000010.1, forward strand.
TTGCATAAACCTAATTATAAATAATTTAATTTTTCCACCATTATTCAAAACACGCCCTTTATCTATATTGTTTTGTTAAATATGATTTAACTTATGGAGAATTTCACATAAGAGATTTTAATATAAAATCAGTCTCATAACATTCTGAAACTTCAATTTAGTCTTAAGGATTTCACTATTTTCACTTGTTCATTGATTCAGTTTACATGTTTATAGGCCACAAGGACATATTAATCAATGATAATTACTTGAACCCGTTATAAGAATTTGTCATTTGTTTATCACTGTTTGTCACTTGTTCATTAGTCCAAATTACATGTTCACCAGCAAGGGCAATAAAGTCTTTTCATCTAAAAAAATAATTTCAATTGCAATCTTTGGGACTGAATTGAGTTTTAGAATGTTGTGGAACTAATTTTATATTAAATCATTTCTGTGGTCCTAGGTGAAATTTTCCCTTTAACTTGTATAAAAAAAGTTAGGACATTGCTTGAAACCAGTAGACATAATTAAATAGATTATCTGTGTTAGCTTAATTATAAGTATGTGCTTTCTTTTTGTGATTCGAACTTTTTAAGTTTAGTTCTAAGATCCTTCTTTATTTCGATAAATAAAAGGAAAAGAATAAAATACTGTTCTGAAAACCACCTTTATTAATTTATCGATTAAAACCCATATGTCATTTATAGTGTAGGTTTGAATTTGCTTTTGATAATAATTTTTACGATGTATAATATAAATATATAAGAGGAGTTTTATCTCGACTTGCGATTAATCACCTTGTTTACTTGCTTAGAGTTAGAGATATCTACCCGCACAAGATTTTTACCTTTAGGCAACAGTTTTTCCGGCCACCGATCGATGTGCAATATAACTATCTTTATGTCTCTGGTAACAATATTTGTGTATCATATGAAAATTGATGTTATTTTTAGAAAGTCAAGGTCATATTTAGAAACTGTTGCATTTGATGCTTTCTTAAACAGCCCCGTCAATTGCTCTCAGATAAGTTTACACACACCACCTGAAAACTGTTGCTTACTGGGCTTTTATAAGAAACATCTGTTGTGGAATATATGACTACTTTAATCAATATTTCGGAACTATTGCTTAAAATTTGCTAATTACTGTTGCCTATTCTCATATATAGCACAGACAAATTAAAGTATGGCTATAGGCCAGGGTGACCAAACTCTTGCCATAAGCTTTTTAATTGCGCTATTTTATCCTACAGTTTCCAAAGTTCTTGCTATAGCCTTGAACGTTCTTAAAGGGAAGAAATGCTGTAGTTGCAGTTTGATACTTTTATTTCTTCAGAGTTTCTTATTATAAAATTTGGAGACAAATGAATAAAAAATAATTAAATACGTAACCTTTTTATTAATTTCGCCGATATTTTTTGAAACCTTATAATTCAATTTTTTGTTTCAAAAGGAACTGCTAGATTCTTGAGTCGAGTGATATATAATTGCATTAAACGTTGCAATGGTCTAAATATAATTCAAAATTTCATCCCACTGGTCACCACTAACAGCTGTAGAAAATTCCCATGTCTATTTTCTTTCCCAACACTGGGGAGGCAGAGAAAAATTCGGAGCAAGAAAAATGGCAAAGTTTCCATTAATTGTGTGTTTTTATAGATGATGGAAGGCTAAAGAGCCGAGAATATATATATATACATATATAAATATATATATATATTATATCATGCACAAAGTAGATGTAACCATCCTTAAAAAAGGAGGAAGTTTCAGTTCTGAGACAAATTAAAATGCTTTCCCAGGATCATGCGAGATCATTATTGGCTTGTATAGCAGATATAAGTAAACACCGAAACATGACAGCTGCTTCTTTCATTTTTTTGCAGAATTATTGACCAACCTACTACGGTCCCTTTCACAGATTAAATTATTAATATTTAGAAGACCATAACTAGGCAAATTAAAGCGTGTGGGTTAAGTATTCAACATGTATAAAAATGGGTGGTATAAATAAATATTCTTCCGTTGAACTAATTATGCAGCTTTTTATAAAGCTCAAGTTTATTTAAATATGATTACAGCTGGGAAATATCGTCGCAGGGGTCTTAAAATATCAGTGCTTCGTGCGAAGAGGGAAGGAATAAGATATATGGATCCGTGTCTAAGAGGATAATATTAAGTTGGGTATGCCAAAACTGTGGCCCTTAATTAATGCATTGCAAATTAATATTAAATTAATTAATTTCGAGACATTTATTTAGAGATTCCCGAAAACTTGACAGCTACAGCTACAACTTAACTTTGTAATTGATCCGATCCTCCATGATCTTGTTCGTACGAAGGTCCAACAAGTGGTAATTCAAAACTTTACATGTCAAGCACCCGGTGCCAGTAGGTAGGAACCTCTTAATATAATGATCGATCGGGACCTCTTCTACGCCTAGCTGCCTTACAAGAAAAGGAGGAATATATATCAACTTTATTTTTGCTTTAAATTTTTCAAAAAACTCCCAAACTTTTCTTTTGATATGCACGAACCAAATCAATAAAGGAAATAGCTCCCCAGGAAATATATACATATATACACTGCATACACATCTACGCTTTCACGTATATATTTATTATGGATATATGTAAACGTAAACATGATGTGGGTTTTATTATGGTTCAGCAATAATGCGATAAGTATGAAATATGTTCCCATGTAGGTTTACAGGGTGAGTGCTATAGCAAATTAACGTAAGAGGAAATTTACCAAATCTTGTATGTAAACGTTTTTGTAGGAAAATTGAGAGATAATAATCTCTCCTTTATTCACTTAAGCAAAACAGAACTACAAACAAAACTAAAGAGATAAAAATCATAATCAGTCTGACAAACCACCTCTCTTTTATACTAATACAACAGACTAACAAACTAATCTAAAATTAACTAACTTCAATTACACAGCAAAGCCCATTCAGAATAAATTGGGCTTGGGCTGAGGTAGGCCCACTTTATTTTACACTCCCCCTCAAATGTTGTGGCAATAGATATCTAAAGCGCCTAACTTGCCAAGCATTCTGTCTAGGATCTCTCATTTGACAGCGTTGGTGAAAATATCTGCTTCTTGCTCTCCATTCCTCACATGATGCAGATCAATCATACCATCTTGCAGCTTATCTCTTACAAAATGCAGATCAATCTCTATGCGCTTGGTCCTTTCATGAAACACAGGATTTGTGGCAATATATATAGCTGCCTTGCTGTTACAACACACTTCCACTGGATTATTCTGATGCACTCCTAAGTCCCACAAATCACTAGTCACCCACACAATCTTTGACATAGTTGAGCCTATTGCCCAGTACTCTGCCTTTGCTAAAGACTTAAACACCATTGCTTGCTTCTTAGACTTCCACATGACTAGCGACCCCCCAACTTGAGTAGATAATCAGTCACGGACCTTCTTGTTGTTTGACAGGTAGCCCAATTCGAGTCACAGAAGGCTTTCAAAGCCAAGTCTCCTTCAGAACTTATCAAAACACCTAGCCCCGAACTTTGCTTCAGGTATCTCAGCACGCCAACAGCAGTAGCCATGTGGCTCTTTAAAGGACTTTGCATAACTGACTCAGTGTCTGCATAGAATAGGAACTGTCAGGTCTTGTAACAGTTAAATAGATCAATCTACCTATTAATCTTCTATATTTCTCAAGATCTTTTAGTAGGTCCTCTTTTCTGTCCTTTCCCTTTTCATAGGCCCTCAGCTTTAAACTTTGTTCCATAGGTATGGTGAGTGGCCTACAACCAGTCATACCTATATCAAACAATAAATCCAGTGTATATTTGCGTTGTGTTAGCACAATCCCCTTTTCAGACCTTGTTATTTCTATGCCTAAGTAGTACTTCATAATTCCTAGGTCTTTTATCTTAAATTGTGAATGAAGTAATAGCTTTACTTCATTTATATGAATCTGTGAACTTCCTGTAATCAAGATGTCATCCACATATACCAATACAATTATCACATTAACATCCAATTTCTTAATAAACATTGAATAGTCATGCCTACTTTGCCTAAAGCCACCTCTAAGCAATACTTGAGTCAGTTTTCTGTTCCATTGCCTAGAGGCTTGCTTAAGCCCATATATAGATTTCTTTAATTTACACACCATTTTCTCCCCCTTTATATTATACCCTTCAGGTATTACCATGTACATTTCCTCATGCAAATCTCCCTACAAAAAAGCATTGTGTACATCCATATGATATATATCCCAATTGTAAACTACAACAAGTTTTAAAACAATACGAACAGTAGCCATTTAAACTACTGGAGAAAAAGTCTGATGATAAT
>JBAGKO010000010.1:2478071-2488585 GCA_037177275.1 Acacia concinna
ACTAAAACAAAATGACTAAAACTAAAAAGAAAATAACTAAAACTCAACAGAGAATGACTAAAATATGACCAATTTTTTGCCCCTCATTTGTCTTTTCCGAAATTCAAGTCACTTTTCTGAGTTTATCATGTTTGCAGGGTATTTATCTGTCTTTCTCCCTAATTGATAAGTTTAATATCTAATAATATAAATTTTGTTTTTCCCCAGGATCTAGCTAGCTAGCTAGATTAATCAAATATATATATTGTTTTCATTCAAAAGGTGATGTAAAACGAATTGGAATAATCAAAAATTTATTGATTGCGCCTGTTCAAATTTTTATAAATAATATGGCATTTTGATTCTCTTGTTTTTCTTCTTTCTGTTCCTGCCAATTCGAACTCGGGACTATTTGGTTAGATGCATAGGGCACAAACCAAATGGCCGTAGGTTGATTTGGCGGCCAGGAATAATAATGGGGAAATGATAATTGTAGACCTGGCCAAACTATTGATTTAAATTATTAGACTCTAATTATTAAAATTTTATTGAATGACCGGGGTCCTCAGCTGGAATTTTAAAAAAAAAATATCAGTAGACAAAATTGTCCTTGTCGTGTCCAAATTATTACCCCACATTTTGACTGAAGTCTAGAGCTAGAAATTAATTTTACGAACACACGGGCTATTCTTGTACACATCTATTTTAATTATCTCAATGTTTGTTGTTTTCCGAATTATTTGTGCATAATGCGATCAATCCAGGTGGCCTTACTTCTTTTATTTATCCACGTTTTGTTAAACAAGAAAATTGAGTTAATTTATTAATCCTTTCGGCACTTTGATGCTGGCACACAAAAAATACCCATGAGGTTAAAAAGACATTTATTAATAAGCTATCGGTTAAAGTTGTAAGCAATTTCACCCAGAAAAAAGGAAAACAGAAATTTAAATATTAGAAATTACATTTATTTGGTCAAGAGTTTCACCAACCTAAAATGCAAATCTATGAAGAGATTGTTAATCCTTTACGAGTTTTGTTATTTACATTATGAGTCTAGTTATTTCTACTGCCGATTAAGTCAAAACACACAAGCACCCATTGTGTTCACCAAACTTAAAATACAAACTCAGAATTTTAACATAATCAATAGTGAAAATAACAAGACTCATACAGTAAATAATAAAATTTGTAACGGGATTAATAAGCTCATCCTACATTTGCATTTTAAGTTGACGGATGTGTTTTGACATAATCGATGGTGGAAGTAACAAGCCCGTCCTTATCACTGACTCTCTCTCCCCTCTATTAGTCTCTCCCTCTCTCCTCTAATGCGCTATCACCTCACCTAAAATCAAAAATTTCTAATTTCCCCCTGAGACCATAATGGCATTTTGTAAATTCAACTCCCTTTTTTGAGTTTTAGATATTCATTTAGTATTTTAATGACATTTTCTCTATAAATAATACAATTAATTCATTTTTTGGATTTAGAGCAATAAGCATTGATAGTTTGAGGTTATACATAGAATCAAACCTACCACTTCCTTCTTCTTATTAGGAAGCTTTCATGTCCGTGGACTACAAGGACATTGGCAATATAATTAATTTATTTTGGGTTAATTATATGCTACTGTCATCTTTCATTATTAATTTTCTATTATCACACACTCACGTACACAAACATATATTTGTAGTGGCTTATTCAAGCACAAAGTCTCGGTCCAACTCGGTAGAAGCAAGGTTTGAGACATGGTTCCAATTATTCCTCTACCTAAAATAAGGTTATATCTGTTAAAATTAGTAAGACCACATGAAGAGATGTGTAGGAAACTGAGAGAAAATAGTTTCCACGTTGTTCACATAAGCAAACAGAATTACAAACAAACTAAAGAAACGAAAATCATGATCAGTCTGACGTACCACCTCTGTTTTATATTAATGCAACAGACTAACAAACTAATCTAAAATTAACTAACTCTAATTACACAGCAAAGCCCATTTAGGATTAATATTAGGCTAAGAAGATAAGGCCTAAGGCCCACTTCATTTTACACTCCCCCTCAAGTTTTGGGGCGATAGATATCTAGAGCGCCTAACTTGCCAAGCATTCTGTCTAAAATCTCTCGCTTGATAGCCTTGGTGAAGATATATGCTTCTTGCTCTCCACTCCTCACATGATGGAGATCAATCAAACCATCTTGCAACTTATCTCTTACAAAATGCAGATCAATCTCTATGTGTTTGGTCCTTTCATGGAACACAAGGTTTGTGGCAATATATATAGCTGTCTTACTGATGCACTCCCAAGTCTCTCAAAACACCAACCACCCACACAATTTCTAACACAATTAAACCTATGGCCTGGTACTCTACCTCTGCTGAAGACTTAGACACTATTGCTTGCTTCTTGGATTTCCACATGATCAGCGATCCCCCCAACTTGAGCAGATAACCAGTAACGGACCTTCTTGTTGTTTGACAGGTAGCCCAATCCAAGTCACAGAAGGCTTTCAAAGTTAGGTCTCCTTCGGTGCTTATCAAAACACCTAGCCCTGGACTCTGCTTCAAGTATCTCAACACTCCAACAACAGCAACCATATGACTTTTCAAAGGACTTTGCATGAACTGACTCAGTGTCTGCACAGAATAAGAAATATCAGGTCTTGTAACAGTTAAATAAATCAGCCTACCTATTAATCTTCTATATTTCTTAGGATCTTTTAGTAGGTCCTCTTTTATGTCCTTTCCCTTTTCATAGGCCCTCAGTTTTAAACTTTGTTCCATAGGCATGGTGAGTGGCCTACAACCAGTCAAACCTGCATCAAACAATAAATCCAGTGTATATTTGCGTTGTGTTAGCACAATCCCCTTTTTAGACCTTGCCATTTCTATGCCTAAGAAGTACTTCATAATTCCTAGGTCTTTTATCTTAAATTGTGAATGAAGTAATTGCTTTACTTCATTTATCTGAATCTATGAACTTCCTATAATCAAGATGTCATCCACATATACCAATACAATTATCATATTAACATCAAATTTCTTAATAAACATTGAATAGTCATGCCTACTTTGCTTAACGCCACCTCTAAGCAATGCTTGAGTCAGTTTTATGTTCCATTGCCTAGAGGCTTGCTTAAGCCCATATATAGATTTCTTCAATTTACACACCATTTTATCCCCCTTTATCTTATACCCTTCAGGTATTACCATGTACATTTCCTCATGCAAATCTCCCTGCAGAAAAGCATTGTGTACATCCATCTTGTATATATCCCAATTGTAAACTACAACACGTTTTAAAACAATACGAACAGTAGCCATTTTAACTACTGGAGAAAAAGTCTGATGATAATCAATTCCCTCTCTTTGTGTATAACCCTTGGCAACTAGCCTAGCTTTATATTTATCTATCTTTCCATCTGGCCTATATTTAATTTTATAAACCCATTTACAACCTATTGCTTTCTTTCCCTTGGGTAACTGTACTATATCCCAAGTATTATTATCTTCTAAAGCATCTAATTATGACTTCATTGCATCTACCCAATGTTTATCTTTCACTGCTTCTCTATATCTAGTTGGTTCATAAACAGAATCTACTGAACATAGAAAGCATACATATGCAGAAGAAACCTGACCATAATCAAGGTACTTCTCAATTGGGTAGCGGCATTGCCTTTTTGAAGCAATGGCTGAACCTGCATTATCAACTGGATGAGAAGATAAGGAATTAGAAGAAATTGCAGTACATATATAATCCTTTGCCCAAACAGGAGCCTTTCTTTCTCAGTTGGTTTATTTACATCAGTTACAATTGAGTACTGTTCTTGTAAATTATTTTCATCCACTACATTTGGCTGAATAGATGTATCCAAAAGTGTTTCAGGTGTTTCATTAGGGGAAATATTTGGTACACTATCCTTTCCACTCGAAATGTCTTCCCTATAATCAGAATCAAAGAAGAACATATTTTTAAGATCATTCTTCCACACTCCCCTTAGATCCTTGCCATCATTGTCTTTAAAAGGAAATCTGTTTTCTAGAAAAGAAACATGTCTGCTAACAAAAATCTTTTTACTTTGTAAATTAAGTAGGACGTAACCCTTTTGATTAGGTGGATATCATAAAAATACACAAGGCAATGATCTAGGAGCAAATTTATCTATGGAAAGCAAATCAATAGCAAAGGCTAGTGAACCAAATGTTTTTAGAAAAGAATAATTTGGAGGATGACCATATAATAGTTCAAAAGGCATTTTATTGTCTATAACCTTAGAAGGAATTCGATTTAGTAAATATGTGGCAGTTCTCACACACTCTCCCCAATAAGTGATGGGTACATGGGATTGTAAAAATAAAGCCTTGGAAATTTGAATGAGAGTCCTATGCTTGCGCTCCACAATACCATTTTGTTGTGGAGTGTAAGCACAAGAGGTCTCATGTACAATACCCTTTTCAGAAAAATAATTTTGGACTTCATAATTAGTAAATTCTATACCATTATCACTCCGCACTCTTTTAACTTTCTTATCAAATTGAGTCAAAACATATGCAATAAAACTTCTGATATAAACAGATGTTTCAGATTTTTGGAGCATAAGATAAACCCAAGTAATGCGTGAATAATCATCGACAATAGTAAGAAAGAAACGATGTCCTTGGTGTGTGGGTCTCCTATAGGGTCCCCACACATCCATATGAAGTAAATCAAAGCATGCTTTGGTCTTATTATAACTAGGAGAAAAGGGTAATTTAGTTTTCTTAGCTTGGACACAAATCTCACACACTTTATTCACTGAAATATATTTATCATATACAACATTCATATGTCTTATTACATAAAGTGGTGTGTCTCCTAATCTCTTGTGCAACAACCATACATTATTTGGTGTATGTGCATCATCATTATTATTTGCACAATTAACAGATTCAACTTTTCTAGTGTGCTGTAAAATGTAAAGTCCATTTATAAGTCTACCAGTCACTTTCATCCTTCCACCCTGAAGGCCATGCACCAAGCAATAATTAGGGAAAAATACTACCATACATTGTTTGTCTCGAGTTACTCTAGGGACAAAGATCAAATTAAATTGTAAATTAGGGGCATAATGTACATCATCTAAATGAAATGTGTCACTGATTTTTATACTTCCTACATGTGTAATATGCATTTTGTCCCCATTAGGTATCTTAATTCTCTTGGTAGGCCCTAAATATTCAGTATAAGTATCAAATAAGGAGAGGTCACTAATTAGGTGTGTTGTTGCCCCGGAATCAACTACTCAATGGATATATGCATTATTATAAGAAGGGAAACGCAAACCTGTACCAGTGAGAGCATGGGCATTTATTTCTATATCTTTCCGAAGCAACTCTAATAATTGTTCATATTGTGCTTGAGTGAAGCTTGGAGTAATGATGTTCTTGGGTGTAGAATCTTCTAATTCACGGATTGAATTCAAGGCCCATCCTGGTGATTCTTGGACTGACTTAGGCTTATTCTCTTTAGTCTCAGAAGGAAAACCAATCAATCTGTAACATTGGTCCTTGGTGTGACCTTTCTTGTCACAGTAACTGCAAACAAAAGTAGCATTCCCTCTGCCTCGCCCTCTTCCTCGGCCTCTACCGCGGGTAACCATCGCCATACCTTCTAACAGGGAAGGTTCTGCAACAGTGGCGATTGATCGTTGAGCTTCATCCTTAGTGACCATTGCGTAAGCTTGATTTAGGGTAGGCAGGGGAATCATGAGAAGAATTTGACTCTGTGCTTGACTATGGGATTAATTTAATCCCATCAGAAATTGCAACATCTTCTGTTGCTGGATCAAATCCAAATAGACTTTAGATGTCTCACACTTGCAAGACAGTATAGGAACAAGAGATGACTGCTCTCCCCAAAGTTAAAATAACTAGAGACAGTCATTAGTCCTTGCTTCAAAGAACCAATCTCTCGGTGTAGGGTAAAGATGCGCGAACTGGTTAACTTATCAAACCTTTCTTGGAGGTCGGTCCAGACAAGAGAAGCATCTTCGTAGAAAACAATAGCATTTGCAAGCTCTTTAGAAATCGAATGAAGAATCCAAGATAGTACAACAACATTGCACCTTTCCCATTGTTTTCGGAGATGATCCTACTGTGACTCTTTGGTACAAGATCCGTCGAAAAACCCAATCTTGTTCTTGCCCTTTATCGCGATCTTCATTGCTCTGCTTCAGATTGAGTAGTTCTTGCTCTCGGTTAAAATTTGAGGTATGATAGCTACCCCTTAGGTGTCAGAAGGATGCAAGAAGAGAGGATCATGGAAGGTAAGTCCTCCGTGGGATGATTCACCAGAAGATTTGTCTTTGGCTATGAGAGATGGACGACAAGAAGAAGGGAAATTAGGGCAAGAAGGAGGAGACAGACTGAATATTAACTAAGATGAATTTTCAGAACCTGTGGCTCTGATGCCATGTAGGAAAACTGAGAGACAATAATCTCTCCTTTATTCACTTAAGCAAAACAAAATTACAGACAAAACTAAAGAGACGAAAATCATAATCAATCTGACAAACCACCTCTGTTTTATACTAATACAACAGACTAACAAACTAATATAAAATTAACTAATTTCAATTACACAGTAAAGCCCATTCAGAATAAGGACCCGTTTGGGTAGAATTGACTTTGATGATAAATAACTTATGAGAAATGACTTCAGAAAAAAGTTATTTATAAGAAGTTATTTGTGTTTAGATAGGAAGTAATAGAAGTGGAAAGAGAATGAGAAAAGCTTCTGAAATAAGTCATTCTTTAACTTCTAAAATAAATCACTTTTTAGGGTAGAAGTCCTTATTTTCACCGCTCTATCTAAACACCCATAATGTAAAAAGTGATTTAAATGTGATGATAAATAATTTATCTCTCCTTTTCCGATAGCCATTAAATTGGAATTAGACTTAGGTAGGCCCACTTTATTTTACAGTTTTAAAATATCTGATGAGAAGATACTTCCAGAGGTGTTGGATTTTTCGGGGGTAGGTAAAAAATGGCAGTGTGAACATGCAAAAAGGGAGGTGCCTTTGGTAAAAAAAGGTTAAGAATTGAAATAGTCGGCGAATGAGGGAAGCTAGGAAGGGATCGGAGAAGAAAGTGTGGAAGAATGATTGGGCCAGTTGGCGAAAAAAAAGAAAGCAAATCAGGCAGATCTCTGTGTATATAGGCATGAAGTTATACATACAAAGAGAGGAAAAGGTAAAGGCTATTCCAATTTCCAAGAGAACCTTCACCAACCCCGAGGGGCTACTGAAAAACCAATGGAGAATAGCTAAAGTAGCTTGTTCTTGTCCTTGTCCAAAGGTATATGAAGTCTTGTCTACTGTAGCCGTTCAACTTGTTCGGTCTATGAATTATGGTCTTACCAAACCATTTGAATCAGATTCTGCCTCAAAAGGAGGCCCCACTGCCTCTCCTATAAATATTCAGCCCCGGGATATGCAAATTCCAAACCACAGCCAAGCCAAGACAGTTCCAAAGAGCGAGCTAGCTTAGATACCCAGCCCAACCACCTAGTACGAGAAACAAATTAAACATTATGGGGCAGAGGAGGTCATCATCATCATCCTCGTTGATGTCAATCTTCAACATCTTCTGGTCGAGCAGCGGCAGCCGGAGAGAAGAGTGCTACTCCAGCGATGAAGGGACGGCGTCGACAAGGTGGACGATTGTGCGAAAGAGTGACGAAGACAAAGGACAGTGGGGGCCAGCTGAGCCTGACATTGACATGAAAGCTGCAGCTTTCATTGCTCGATGCAGGAAGAAGGTCACTGAGTCTGAAGTTCATCAATTGCCACCTCAGGTCGAGTAGTAGCTTCTACGTGTTAGCCAGTAGGATCGTCCTAGCTAGCTTCTGTTAGACCATTAATTATTCTAGACTGTTGTTGTTCGTTGGTGCATGCTCTCTATTAATTAGTGTTACTGTGATTAAGCGTTGTTTATACGTATGTACGTTCTCTTATGAATTTATGACAATAAATCGATGGATAGATGACAACAATATTATTGTACTCTATAACTCTATCATATAGTGGCTCTGAGAACAAAAATGTGCGGGGTCGATCGCTTTCTTCTTTCTTCGTTTCTAATTAAGCTCAACGAAGTCAGAAATAAACTGAATAGTTTCTTTCAGTGGCGTGGAGTGGAGTAGAAAATTTGCCTAATCTATTGTTTCCTGGCAGCCCTGCACCTCGCACGCTTCTTAATTTGCACGTGTTCTTGTTTAATTTCTTATAACTCATCATCCCTTATATACCCACTCAGTTGGTAATTATAAAAGTTATTTGATTTTGTTAGAGAATCTTAAAAAAAGTTAATTACATTAGCTTAAAGCATTACAATTTATTCTTTTTTTCAAACTATTTTATTTAACATATAAATTAATATATAATACCATAAAACACAACAAATAATATATGATTACGTAACTTATTTTACTTAATTAGCTTCTTCAAAAATAAAAAGTCAACTGATTCTTATAATTAAAACCGGAGGGAACATGTATATATATAGTTTTTGTTTGGACTCTTGTACCTCCTTTTCTGATCTCTCTTTTATTCATTATATTTCCTAGCATGGGTCACGAATAATAATGATGGAGATCGACAATAAGCCTAGCTATATATGAAGGCAAATCTACCTGATTTCTCTTGTATATATCGTGAAATGAACATGGAAGTTACTTATTTTGTGTTTGTTTGGAATAACTTATTTGAAGGTCTTAAGATTTTATTTAAGGAGTACGAAGTAAGTATGTGAAAGGGATATTTATCGTAATTTGTGTATAAAATTTTATTTAACTGAAATAAGTTAAAACAAGCAAGCCTAAAATGTGATTAATTATCAGCTGTGTAAACAATTTGAATGGTCGTTTCAGATTCTTTAATCAAGACAAATATCGCTCTTAGAAAATTTAAATCTTTGAATTAATTTAATAATCAGGTATATATAATCTAAAAATAATTCATCACCGTTTTTCAATATTCTGAAACAGTCGAGAGAATCAGCTCATACCCATTAGAAAGAGTAACGTACGCTTCGGCCCGTACAGAATCAGAAAAGGGGCAATCTTACATGCAATGTGTGTATTGATAAAAATCTTAACTGTTATTAGACGTAGGTATGTATTTACTGACGATAAAAATAAATATATATCTGCCAACCAGATATGATGTATTCTGGATTCATGACTTATGTCAAGAACAATTGCCAATAGCGGTGGCTCACGCGGTTAGAGAGATTATTTGAAGAATGTCATGGTAATTATTAGCGCTCTTAAATGTAAATTTTTTTTTTTACCATGAGAATTATAAATAGGGAGAATGCCCGAAAAAAAAAACAACAGTGAAAATAAAGAAAAGACAATTTAGTACAATGAAATTATAAAATCTCAAATCAGTCATATATTTGAAATGGTGTGAAATTACAAAAATGTCCATGAATTTTAATAACAAAAGTATCCCAATTCACAACAACAAAGACATTTAGGTAATACATATTTAAGCTGTGAGCTGTTATGAATTGAGGTCATCTTATTATGAATTAAGATCCTATTATTGTTAAAATACTGAGACATTTTTGTAATTTCAAAATATTTTAAGTACAACATGACTGATTTGGGATTTCAGAATTTTGTTTTATTGAATCGTCTTTTTTATATTTTCCTTATCTTTTTTAAGAATTTTCTCTTATAAAATATAATACTCAATTACTCAAATTAATTAAGGCAAGGACGCACGCTCGTGGGTCTAATATAATACCAGATTATCTATCACGATAAGCACTGATAATTGAGTAGTGACCAAGTGACTTACCAGGCGAGAGATCGCATTAATAAATTATGTTCTCTGCTGTCCTAATTATAAGTTGTAGTTAACTTTTTTAGAGAATATAAGCTAATTATATCACTTAATTATATTATATATTGTGTTTTATTATATTATATATTAGTTTATAAGTCAAATAATATAGTGAAAAAAAACTATAAATTTTAATGTCTTAAAAGAATATAATTAATTTTTTAAGAATATTCTTTAAAAAATTAAGTAGATTTTATAGTTAAGATTGGTATTAATGATTATTTGAAAGGCATTAACGTTAATTAATGAACAACACCGGGAGATGGACATGACAGTTGGTGAGAAATGTATGGCAGTAAGAGTAAGTGGCAGCTTTAATTTGGAATCGTACATGAACATGAACTTGTCGTTTCTTTAGTCCACAGTCCACGCACTAACGAACCTCCTTCATCTTTAATTACCTGTCCATTTCTTTTCTTTCTTTCTTTTTTTTTTTTTGCCCGCAATTATATTACCTGTCCATCATCACTTACCTGGAGGGGGCTTCTCTCCTTGGCGTCTCCATGACGCTCAATTTTTAGAAATTCTAAAATATTTTTTTGTGTGGTTCTTTTGTGACTGGATTCTACATAAAATGAGTGACATTTTGATATATTATGGGCGAAAAACGGATCTGTTTTCAATTTTTTATGATTT
>JBAGKO010000010.1:2504430-2525741 GCA_037177275.1 Acacia concinna
CCTAGTAGGATTAAGGCTTTATTGTTGTTGTTGTTGTTGAAACCTCAATATACTTCTCCCAAAAAAATAAAAAGAAGAAGAGACATTACAATACAGGCATGTGATATTAATGACCCGGACGACTATTCAATATTCATGATCACCCTGACATTTGGGCAATGCATCAGATGGCCATTCATGATCACCCTGACCCGAACACACAATTTGTTCATTTGGATCCCACGAAACACATAAACTTGTTTTCCCTCGAAAGGCCCAATAATTCAAGAGGGAAGGCCTAATTGAATTTTAATGTCATAGAAGGCCTCGTTGTTTCACACAAACAATGGGCCCACAACCCATTGCTGATTTACAGACCGGAGAAGAACAGCAGAAGTCGTGAGTGCTTTCAATCGAGCCCACCGCCACCTAGTACTCCGAAATTTATCTTTCGAAATTTCTATTCACCTGTTCCCCAATCTGTACCACCACGTCTAGTATCCATACTCGATCTGGGATGGTGGAGAAGGCTGACGAAGTTAGGCAGGTGATGGGATCAACAGAATGAGGAAGGAAAATGGATGTAGGTGGATCGAGTTTAATTAGGAACCAGACCTCTGTATTTACTGTCAATGACAAGTCGCATTCAAGGACGTATGAGATTTATGAAATGCTGAATAGATTGCAAGAATAGAGGATATGTGGCTGAGATCCAGTTTGCGACCGACAGTGTGGAATGGTGTGAAGTGGGAACCGTGAAAAACAGAGTATCTGAGAACTTGTTGTGGTTGTCATGCTGGGATGAAGTATGCTTGAGAGATTTGTGAGAGAGATGCATCCCTTTAGCTTTATGTGGAACACATAAATTAGTTTCTTTCTATGTTGCGTTTCATAGCAGCAACATCAGATAGACCATTCAGAATAAATTTGGTTGTTCTAAAACAAGCCACACGTATTGCTAAACTAACACCCAAATCCATTTCAGAATATGTTAAGTGTATATTTTACATGGGTCGTGTTATTTTTTTATACAATACAATATGGTCGTCTTTGATTCAACTAACTAAGTTTAAAGAAAGAGGATGGCAGAAAAGGAAATTAAAAACAGCGGCCCACTGATATAGGGCAGGCGTAGAGGATCGGCCCATTAGTTGGCGTTGTTGTTAATAGGGTAGGGTAGGCCTTGGCTTATTTAATATTTCAGATTTCTACTCCTCGGCTTAAAAATGTACTGTACATGTATGAAGGACGCGTTGCGTTGAGCATCATAGTTCATAAATGATTTTCGTTCCACATCATCGCCCACAACGCACATGCGATTGCGTGGGGGCAAGTTTGAAAAGTTGCATATTCTATTTTTATCCCCACAGGCCACAAACGATTCTTATGAATTTGGAATGCCTAACTAAATCATAAAAGTCAGTTCCTCAATAAATGTTTTTTAATTGTCTACAAGTGAGCGTCGGACTCAAAGTTTACGTACTTTCCCCCCTCTCGTTGCCTGTGAATGCTCGGCCTGATCTCTTCTTGTTTTAACATTTTTATCAATTATCATCATATACACACTTATTCGCACACATAATGTAGTATATAAGCCTTGTTATATATAAATTATGAATCCATAAATAGTGTGTCATAGTTCAAACTCCCTGCATTTATAGTTTACTTAAATAATAGCTTATCTCCATATAGACTTTGCTGGTCCTTGATTGATGAGGCCCTTCTTTATATACTTTGTAGTTATTTTCAATCGCTTGCTCACAAAGCAACCTTTTTTTTGTTGTTGTTGTTTTCTTTTATATGATGCTTTCTGTATGATCATGTGGCTGGGATTGGCAAGCAATTATTGCTATTATCAAACATAGCAAGGTCTAAGAAAAATCGAAAGAACTCGTGAACCAAGATAAAGTTTACTTTTCTTCTCTTGCTTTTTCTTTCATCATAATCCATCCCCACCTAAAAGAACGGATCTGAGAGTCACAGTCGAAGGGAATTGTTGTTGGTATATTTTAAATTAAAAAAAAAAAAATGTTTGTTGAAAAGTTATGTCTTTATCGATTAAGAAATTTATAAAAAGGATTGTGTAGGGAGTTATAACACTAAATGTCACGGAAGTTATATTTTTTTATCCCTTAATTAGAGACCCATATGAAAAGTTATAACTAAAGATTATTGATGAAAGGTTATATTGATTTTTAAGAAATCCCTGGGTGTTATAAAAATATAACTCTTCATAGAAGAGTCATTTTCAATAATTATTAGTTATTTAAATTATGTTGGTTTATGATTGGACATATGAGATTCATAAATCTAACATATAGTTATGACTTTTAATTGAAAAATTATTGCTTTAAGAGGCATTACTTCAAAACATTTCTTTATAGTTTATAATTACCCTACATCTTCACTTCATTTGTGATTTACAGACAAGATACAAATATTAGAAGTCATACAAGAAATCAAGAGGCCTTTGCTCTTAATTGCATATAAAGATAAAGTTAAATTATTATTTTGTAAAAATCATTATTATCTTTGTTGAGTTTTAGAAGTGCAATCCATACTTAAAGGTCTTTATTATATTTTGTTAAAAATTCACTCGTCTATTTAACTTACATCCTATAAAATAGGTATAGATTGGGTAAATTAACTTAACAAAGTGCATTACTTTTTTTTTTCCCCAATCTTTTCTTCTATGCTCTTTAGAGATCCAGCCTCTCAAACAATTATTGGCATGTAGTTGGTAAAAACTTGTTGATTCTTTTTATAGAATGAAATCATTGGACTTTCCTTTGAAGCCAATTCCACTGGTGCAACGGAGTTGGCGCCACCAGGAAACAAGATCCAAAATCAGAGGTCACTACAACTGCCTTGCGGTTTCAACATATAATTATAAGCTTCTCTCACCACTTTATATATATATACACATTTCGTAAACCAACGATTTAAATTAGCTGCCTCTCATCACAGAAATTACTACTAAATAATTAATATATGGGGAGTTGCACCTGCAAATCTTGAATTAATAGCTCCATGTTTGGTGTGCGTGTAAATGCACACACACACGATCCTAGCTGTTATATCGTGATGGTGTGGGCAAGTTGCACTGGAGTACAGAAGCAAGTCCTTGATCATATATATGTCATACGTACCCAACTTCTTTTAGTTTATGTCAAAGTATCTCAGGCTGAAGGCTCTATACAAAACTAGCCACTCGACGCACATAGGTTCTTACTCAATATTTTCAGTATCTTGAATAACTTCACACACACATATACATACATAACAGTCTGTCCATATATAAAAGTATGTGATACACATGAAACATTTATACTCATCGTACAGAAGAATGAATTTCTTGTTTTGAAAGACATAAGTCATTTTCTGCTCAATCTATCTGCACAGAAGCCATATATATATATGGTTTTGTTTACATACATACATATATATAGTTGTTGATGGAAGAGTGTATATTGTGCGGTTGGTGATGTGTTTTATGTATGAGGTGTCGGGACTTGAATGAAGCACCACTAGACTGACTGATTGAGAACGACGCCTCAACAATATTATACTCCCATTCTATTCTTGATATTTTTGTAACATTTGATACAGAGACGACACACTACAGCCCCTTATTCCCATCTTGGTGCTTTCCAGTTGTACTTCTCTTTTCCAAAACCTGTCAATATGAGTTTATTTTGTTTTTGCTCTTCATCTCACACATCAAAAGCATCACTCATCATCATGGATGGGCTCTATATTATTTTAGTCATAGCCGATCAAGCCCTTCATTTATACGTACACACACACACACACACGCCTTAATTAAACACTGACACACAACACGCATATATAATCGGTGCCTGCTTCAATATGTTCGCACTGCGCTCTATCTCCATGTCTTCTTCTTCTGATCTTCTCTATATATGTAATGCACGCTTGCTTCCCTGTGATCTTAGCGCAATATATAAAACATTATTGACCTGTCTGATGATAATATTGGATAGCTGTTCCATTATATTATACTTTTAAAGGGAACATGATACATGAATCATTAATTGGTTGGGAGGCTGCTGCTGATAATGAATGAAATAAAAGTCGTGGTTGTTGTTTGCAACTGGCCCGGTAGCTACCAAATGCTTCTTTATTCTTTCGCATGCGTTGATGTACGTGAGATTAATTAGGGTCATGTATATATATATTTATTTATAAAAAATAAAATAGACGCAGATGTTAATTAGATGGGTGCAGGGATCATGTGCACAACTGGGAAGAAGCAGACACAAATGGTAAGGGGGTGAGAAAACATATATAACTCATATTTGGTTGAATTTAGTAGGCTCTGAATGACCAATACTCGTGTGTGTGTGTATTATATTATCAGGTTCACCTTGCTTTCATCATTTGTAGACATTATCTTCTATTTCCGATCGATCATATATATCTGAATGTCGTGCAACAGAAGAGGGCGGTGTAGACTACGTAACGTTACAGCTACAGAGATATGAACATGTGGCTGCACTTGATTAAACCAAAAGTACAAGTGCTGTGCTGGCAAGGCAAAAAGGCAACGGCGCATATACTTTAGAAGAAGCTGGAAGTTGGAAGAATAAAAGATATGGAAGAGTTTGAAAGTGGAAGCAGTGGGAGATGATTCGGTGGAGATAGCGGGGGGGGCACGTGGCGGCCCATGACAAATGCCGTAGAGACTAGAGAGCACTGTGGGCTCATGCACGACGCAGAGGAACAAAGCGTCACGTGAATTGCACGCCCCCTTCGTCCCCTCATTTCGCTTTGTTGGTTCAATTTTTCTCAAAGACATGCCACATGAAATTTTGTTATTATTATTATTTTTTTATCACCCAACCAACCAACCAACCAACCAAATCTTTCCCTCTACTATTACACGGTCACACCCCCAGTCGAGATAGTGGTTCATGCACCACCCAAAATTTAGAGGGAATCAAATATATTCAGATGGATGCCCCGTGCGGGTCCCACGACATGGAGACAAATCCCTTTCCTGGTCATCAAGGGTCCAACTGCTCATTGCCCATGCTCCCTCCCTGTCTTCTCCCCTGGGTCCCGCCGCTCCATTCCCTATTACTTGCTCTTCTTGCTATTTTTTTATAAGCTACCAAATTAAAACCGAGTCCAGAATGGGCTTTGTTTGTTCCTGCGGCCCAAGGGAATTAGACGCCCCCCCTGTGTTCTTCATTCTCGTAGTCGTAGCATAGGATAGGATAGGACAGGGCAGACATCCCTTCCCTTCCCTTCCCTTCCCTTCCCTTCCCTCCAATCTAATCTCTTTCTTAATTCAACGCTTGTCTGTTAATCCCCACCCCGTTTATCCATTAGCTCCTAAACAGCCCATTATAAAAATGTTCTTGAGGGCCCCCCCCACCCCACCATTATCTATTTGTTTCCAAAGTTGATGATTTGGGGTTCAAGATTCTTAATCGAAAGTGGTATTATTAATAACTAACAATAACAATAATAATACTTAAAAGGAATTCTTGGAAAAGGCAACAGTAACCTGCTTCAAAGAAAGGGCGGCAGCGGCATTTCAGTGCCCTCCCTTAAATTAAGGGGACCACTGGCCACCGCCACATGTAAAGGGAAAATGATCACATTAGGCCGATCCATCTCTTAGATTCTGCCTTCACTCCCTTATTTAAATGTTCATTATACCAAGTTTTATCAGTGACCAAATCTAAGACCAAAAAAAGAAAAGAAGCTACAGTGTTCTTTTTAAAAAAAACTTTCTTTTTGGTCATTAAACGAATTTAATTTAATAAGGGGAGGGGATTAATCAAAATGCCTTATTAATCTGTGACATAATATCCATAATGTTTAAAACCAGATTATGATTGTTAACAAGTGAGTTGAGTTGCAATATAGGGTAGTTAACTGCATAAAAGTGTCACTGTCCACACAGATTACAGCGATGGAGTCATCAAAGCTCACAGTCACAGGTGGCGCTACAGCTAAAGACGGCTACCCCTAGAGTCAAAGATAGAACTGCTGATCAGCAACAGCGCAAGGCTCTCTCAACTCTCAACTCTCAACTCTCTCTTCTCCGGTGCTCCCAAGCCCTAAGGTACGTCCAATTCATCATTTGATTCTGTTTACTATATTTCTCTCATATCATCAATCCCTTGTTCTGGGAGAAGGAAGCCGATCGTGGTGCTTCCCCATGATTCTCTGCTCTGCACCTCCACTGAGGCATACCGACTTCATCGCAGAACTGCCCGCTCCCAACCTCATCGACGCCTCGGCCTCCGGTGTCTCTTTTCTTCCCCAGAAAAATCATGTAAAACCAAACCCAGGATGGTCTTATCCTCAATTTCTTACAACTCAAAACTATCATTTTTTTATTCTCTGCTTCCTCTGCGCTGGTGAGCAAAAATTTGGTCGCTCGCTCGCTATACATGGATCTGGCATTAATTTTAACATTTTTTCATCGATCATTTTGGTTGAAACCTCACATTTAAGAGCCCATGAAGAAAAGAACGCGGTGGATTAATTCAGTTAGTGCCAATGTGTTCAACACGGGAATCGCCCCCTCTGTTTTTAACTGTGCATTTCAATCGCTAATGTTCCTAGAGCACTAATTATCTAGCCCGCGAATTATGATCCTAAGTATGTTCCTGGTCATCGCTCTCACCACTTGGCCATCTATATATCTTCTTCAGGAAATTGCAAAGCCACAGTGATGCAGATCTTCCCTGCATTCCTCTTACTCATCTACTTTTTTATTCTTTAAATCAGCCTTGGATCTCTCACCCCCCCCCCCCCCAAACTCTCACATTATATCTGGTGAGAACCTTTGAATTGATCGGACTCCAGCGATGGAGAATACATACACGGTGGTTTGGGCGGACTCGTTCAAGTGTTGGAGCACGAAAATGCGAAGCAAGGAGTGGATAGCTTAAGCACTTTAAGCATCGAAAGCCTTTCAATACACCAAGATTTTATAATTCCATTCATTTTAAAGATCGTGTCGAAGCACAAGCTCAGTGAAAAGAATTTATGTGGCTGATGGTTCAAGTAGCAGAGAAACCCAGGTCTACTAGACAGGGCACGATCAGAAGTGAGGCAAATGTTCAGCAAGGAAGGATATGCTAATGAATCCCCTATTTTTCTAAATTCAGCGTAGATCAACGTGAAAGAGGGGAAGAAGAAGAAGTGTAATTTCATATGTGCTGCCATTAAATACTAAAAAGGAGGTGGAAGGGACAGAATCAGAGAAAGAGAAAGAATTGGTGACAGTGACGGACTTTTTCTTTTTTTTAACTGTGAGAGAGATGTCAAGAGCGGAGACACAGCTGCATCTTTTAGCTGCAGGGGAGGCGCAGAGGACCGAGGCTGCAAAGAAAAAAACTAAAAGCTAAGGCCCCGTATGGATTGAAGAAAATGGGAGGTTGGCAATTGGGAAATGGAAATGGAACTATTTTTCCTTTACTCACCAGTTTTCTTTTACGTAATTGAAAATGCTTGGTGGGAACTTATTTTTGAGTGTTGAGTAAATATAATAAAAAACACAAAAATCCTTGGATGCAACATATAAATATACGTGATTTTTGTTTGTACATTTAAATAATATTTCTAGTTTAGGGGTAAAATAGTCTTTTAATTCATTTTCCTAACCCATTTTCTTTCAACCAAATAACAATTTTCTTATCAACTCATTTTAGTGCCACCCAAACACGTCAGCAAGATATAATTTCATTTCTTCCAATTTCATTTCATTCCATTCTATCCCCAAATTTTATTCGAACCAAAAGGCCAGCTTGCAAACTTACCGTACACGGCGGGAGTATTGTGGCATCCATTTGTGGTCTTAGTGGTGTCTTTTGGACAACCACTCAGTGCTGCCTTTGAAGACCGTAATTGTAATTCCAAACAAGACTGGGCAGATTTAACCGCACTAATCTTTTTCTTATTATTACTGCTAACTGTCCCTACTTATACGTTTTTTCCCCCTTGAAAGTAGATTGCCTTATTTTGAAAAGTCCTCATTGAGTTTGGCTAGATGATACATGCTCCTTATCCTTTTTTTTGTTTTGGTGATATGCTCCTTATCCATTTTATCTTTCATCTTTCCCCTCATATATTCTTTTTCATCTTTTATTTTCGTTATTACTTTATCTACTTTACCTATTGATAGATAAAGGCATATTTTAAGAAAAATATTTTCTATATGTTTATTGTTTTTAACTTATTTTTACTGCGTCTCAAACAACTCAAATACTCAACTGAAGGAGTAATATTTATGACCAATATATATGGCTAGCGCGGTTTTCATTTTTCTATTTTTCTCATTCAATCGTTAGAACTCTTTTGGGGGCTCTTCAAAGAAAAACTGGGAGTGAAAGATGATGTTGGTGTGTTGAGTACTTTAAGTTTGAACTTAATCGAAGAGGGACATTTATGCCATATTTTTAGTATGAAAGCCGGTGTTGGTGTTGGTGACTTGGGGTCCAAACGCTCATGACGAGAGTGGGCCTCTGTTGAGAAACATTGCTAGGTGACCGTTGGATTTGCTAGAGATTTGCTGGGGTGACGGCTGGGTCCCACATTAAAAAGAAGGAAACCTAACCGTGATTGCTTGATTAACTATGGTTAAAATCCCCCAACAAATTTTTGTTTTTGTTGTCTCTGTGTCTTTTACTCTTTTCCGGACACAGCCCCTCCCCTCCGTGCGTGCATTTTACCGGTTGGGCCGCATTGGTCGTCTGCAAGCCTGCAGGCCTTTTGCCGTCATCTGCATGCACTCTACTCGTTTCCTATTCTGAAATTTTGGGTTTCTCTTTCTTCGAACCAAAATAAATTCTTTGAAGATGGCTGTGGATGACTTCTAGCGTTTAAATAACAAACGATCTCTCAATCTTTTTGATGCATTTGGATTCGCCAACTTTGTTAACTCGAGGAACTCTGGTTTTCCGAATTTGTGTTTGATGCCCTGTTGAGGGTTTTACGTGCTGTTCAGAATACTTAGATGTGATTGGAGTTACATGACTCTACCATACTCTTTGCCGATAATTACTACTGTGATTTTTACTGGGAGCTGCAATCTGGTGGTTTGTTTTCCGCCGATTATAAAATAAACCTCATCGAATCTTTTTTAAGTATCCTGGCTTACTTGGGTCGGTTTAGGTATGATATAACCACTAAATAATTTGTTTGACTAATGTTCTATAATTAAATCTATTTTGTATTATAGTTTGGGTCGTGATAAGGACTTCAGCACTCAGAAATATTTTTATTGTGCATAGTATAGCAGGCTAACGTCGAGTGTTCATTTCTTTCATCCTTGTTGGACTGCCAGAAGTTTCCGAGCTAAGATAGGATGTCGAAAGCAACAAGTACCAAGTGTCTGAAAGCGGGTAGGCATTTCTGAGTACTACTTTGTGCTTCCATCGGTCATCATGCCTCTTTATGAGTTATACAGAATGACTAAAGCTAAGCTTGATTCTAGAGAGAAAGACAACACATGTGCAACCGATCAATCTTCCGCGTAAGTTTTGTAGCATCCACGGCAGTAAACTTTTCATTCAGTTCATTTCATGTGTTTGAATTTCAAACTATCATTTCATTTTAGCATTGTTTATTCATGTTCATTCCGTGTCCTCGTTTCGTGTGTCAATGCAGACCGGAGAATGACTTTTTTGAGCTGGTTTGGGAAAATGGTCAGATTTCGATGCAGGGTAAGTCAAGCAGAGGAAGAAAGAGCCCAGTACATAAGAGTCTTCCATCTCACAGCTTACCATCTCACAGTCCAAGGACTCGAGAAAAAGATGCAGGATTCAGCATCGACACAAGGATGAGTAAGTTAGGGCATTTAGACTCTGGATTAAATGAAATTCCTATGTCTGTTCCTTCGGATGAAATGAATTTGAGTCAAGATGAAGACATGATACCTTGGTTGAATTATCCAATGGACGACTCTTTGCAACATGAATATGGTTTTGATTTCGCCCGTGATATCTCTGGGGTCACCGTTAATGAGTTCCCAGCTGCCTCAAATAATTTTGCTCTGATGGATAAAAGAAGTAACGCCAATCAGGTATGCAAGGACTCTCACAGAAGTCCTGTGCCTGGTGTTTCAAGTTCAGAACAAGCAAATTTTCCAAAGGGATCTTCGACTAGAGAAGTTGAGACTAGTGGGCCCAAAGGAAACAACAGCCAGCTATACCCACCATCATCGCAGCAATGTCAAACATCATTTGCATCTATTAGATCCAAAATATCAGATAGCATTGAAAATAATACAAGCAATGCAATTCTGCAAACACCATGCAGGGAAATCACTCAGACTCCATCTTCCTCTAGTGGTTTTTGTAGCCTAAATATGCAGAAACAGGATCCTCTATGTCCTAGGAATAGTTCTAACATGATGAATTTCTCCCATTTTGCAAGACCTGCCGCCATTGTGAGAGCTAATCTTCAGAGCATCAGTATGATGTCTGGTTTGTCTTCAGCAAAACCAGAAAGCTTGGGAACTAGGAAAAAAGATGCTGATGCATGTAGCAGCAACCCTCCTGAATTAACACTCGTTGATTTAAATAATCAAAAGAACTTCCAAAACCTGATCGTAGACTCATCAAAGGCTGAGTTGAAACCAGCCAGTCCAAAATCTCTCGGACAGGAGGCTGATTTGGCAAAGCATTTAGACCCTGCCTGCAAAGAGAATGGTGCATGTAAGAATAATCAAGTTTCCAATCAAGTTCCCACGGAAAGTGGCAATAAAGGACAACCACCTGTTGAAAAAAGGATTAACCCTGAAGTAGCCTCTTCCTCCGTTTGCTCAGGAAATGGTATCAAGAGAGGTTCGGATGATGCAAGTAAGAATTTGAAGCGAAAAAGTCAAGATACTGAAGACTCTGAGGGTCAAAGTGAAGTAAGTTAGTAACAATGTTTTCTTAACACTGTTCTGTAAGTTAATTTCTTTTTCTTTCATTAATATTTTATTCCCTCATGAGGCAAGAAAACATTTTTACTTGCAGGAAGTTGAGGAAGAATCGGTGGGCATTAAAAAGGCAGCTCCTGCACGAGGTACAAGTTCTAAGAGAAGTCGTGCAGCTGAAGTACATAATCTATCTGAAAGGGTGAGCAGGGTCAACCACTGGTTGTGTTGTGTTCAATATGTTTAAAGTAAAGAAGAAAGAACACTAGCACGCATTTTTCGTTAAGTAGTTGGTGTTCTTTTTTTTTTCTGTTATACATGACTCTTCATGGTATTCTTGTCAACTTTTGTATTCAGAGGCGGAGAGACAGGATCAATGAGAAGATGCGCGCATTGCAAGAACTCATCCCAAATTGCAATAAGGTGATTTCTCTCGTGATTTAAATTAAAATCCGAGGATTGCTATATCAGTTCCTGTAGAATTATTATGAACTTGTTATAAGTTGAAGCAATAGTCAACTTTTGAAGCCCAGCATTATTGGCTTTGGCAGAGTTAATTCTAATGGAGATGCAGAAGCTTCATATTTTTGAACATACATGTTGGCCAACCAAAAGAAAAAAGAACATAAAACATGAAAGTCTTTGGATCATATTGTTTACTTGATTGTTTTTTGCTGACTTTGTTTCCTGTTAGGTGGATAAAGCATCAATGCTGGATGAGGCAATAGAGTATCTTAAAACACTTCAACTCCAAGTTCAAGTGATTTTTCTCTCTATACCTCTCTTTTTACCCTTACCTTTTAATTGAATTTTCGTGAGATTTTGAATAATCAAATAATAGCACGGCATCATTTCCTATCTTTACACGCAGATTATGTCAATGGGAGCTGGTTTATATGCGCCCCCTAATCCAATGATGTTACACCCAGGAATGCAGCACATGCAGACACCACATATGGCTTCATTCTCACCCATAGGAATTGGCATGCCAATGGGGTTGGGAATGGGTTATGGGATGAGCATGTCTGAAATGAATAGTGGATCCCCTAGATTTCCAATGGTTCGGGTGCCCCAAATGCAAGGAACTCATTTCCCTGTTTTACCTGTGCCTGGACCCACTGCTGCTTTGCATGGGATGCCAAGATCAAGTCCTCAGGTGATCGGTTTTCCTGGTCAGGGACTTTACATGCCAATGCCAAATGCTCCAGGAGTTTCTATGCTAGGAGGGCCCCTTATGAACCCTTCGACTCCAGGACAAAATGCCTTTGGAGCTGCAGGACTTAGGGAAACTGTTGATTCGGCTTCAGCCTCTAGTTTAAAGGATCCAATGCCAAATGTAAATTCACAAGTTATGCCGAGCACAGGTGGCAGTAACTCCACAATGCAGATGTCTACTCAGGTACTGCGTAATTTCTGGAGATGCAATGGGTTCAACATGCACTAAACATGCTAGTAGATTGATTTCTTGCAGTAGACATAGTATTCAGTTATATACTACCCTACATAGCAGGCCCAAATCATGATGCTCATGTTCTTTTTCATGCTTCACCTTCCCAAACAATATTGCATTTGTGTGACCGTAATTACCTTTTACTTTTGAAGGAGATGCTTGAGTGGTAACACAAGTTTTAAGTGTTTGGGATGAATCCCACGTAATTAATTTGTAGGAACAGTTTTAAATTTCACACTTCTAAAGGGCCCTTGTGCTTTTAGTTGCTGATAGGAAAGATAGAACTGTAAGGAACGTTAGGAAGATGGGAGCAGATTATTCTATGCTTGGCGTTGGACTATTACTTACAAGTATTTTTATTCACAAAAAAATTGTTATATTCAAAGACAATAGCTTTGTCTCAAAATATCATGATGGTTGATAAATGTGCAGATCCTGACACTTCCTGCTATCCGTCAATTATTCATTTCTTTAACGTATACTCTTATCGTATTGTTTGCTACTTTCTATCAATATTTTTTTGCAAGTTTATATACTCTTGCCGATATTGATATTCTTCTCTCAACTGTAATGCTAGTGTGAAGCAACGAATGTTGGAATTGATCAGACTTGTGGGCATACCTCCAATATTAATGATAGTGAAACAACAAATCCTGGCAAAGAAGATAACCTTGTTATCGGTAAATCTTGTAAGTATCATTAAGGACAAACACCAATCCACATCTAGGTCTAGTCCTTTCAAGTTTTCAGCTTCATGACTTGTAAACTTATGAGCTCCCTCTTGCTCTTAATTTTATTTACTTGGGTGGAATCCATTGCCAATAATATGGGAATCATGTCCTTGTCATTAAAGTTTTAAGAGGATAAAATAAATAAAAGCACAGTATCAAATTTAATATTTAAGTTGCATTGTTTATGCCAATAGGAATCATGTTCTTGTCTTTCACACGCCCGCGCTCACACACACGCCCGCGCTCACATGCATGGTGAGAGTCTTTTTGCAGACCATGTCGCTAAAATAAAAATTAAAACAAGAGCTAAAAACATTTAAATGTGTACAGGCTTGAGAGGAAAAGTTATTTGCATTTTTTAATGCTTGTAAAAAGTATAATTTCAATATTTCATGTTTATATAACCCATAGTTTTTGCTTTTCTTACAGGTAACGACTGACGCTAAGATCGTTGGCTGTTGGGCTCCTATTTGCGTAATTATATTCTTACTATTGTAAGTTAAACCACATAGGCTATGCTACTTTCAGCAAGGGTGACCCATCAAGTATTTTTTTTCAGAATCCTGATGTTAGGATATCAAAAATTCAAATTTTGAAATTCCAAATTCCGCGTAGAAATATGTACTAAAAATGTCTTATTCATATCCTTGTTATTCTTTGTATCAATGAAATAATAATGTTATCTTTGACCATGGCGATCTCTGTTTCCCCTTTCCTACCCTCCAGACACAAAAGGCAGAAACAAAAGTGATTCAAGTGCGCTCGCCAAATGCTTACTCAAGATTTGCTTTCTCTCGTGCGTCTATTGCTGCATACTAATGCCACATTGGGTTTGATAATCTCTTTCTTGGGATCAATTCTTTGTATACTTGAACCGTCTCTTGTATGCACTCAAAATTTCCCGCAAAACCCGTATGTGCGAATCTGATGAAGGTTACTAATGAGGTTATCATTCACAAGAAACAAAAATTTAAAGTTTCTGAACAACTGAAACAGGTGTCAAAATTTAACCTGGAAACATTTTTTTTGTTTTCAAGTCTGCGCACATCGGATATACTTCTTTCCTGAAAATATCTCATTTGCTTACTGAAATTATGAATATGAACACACTACATGAGTTTCAGGCACAACAACCAAGTCCCAAGTTTGCCAAAATATGGAGTTTCTGATCATCTCAATTAGTTCATACATGCTCCCCAGCTTTATGTAACCAAATTTAAATTAATCCAATAACTTATTATGAACAATCAAGAACACATACAATACATATTCCCAAAATGAATAACGCATAAACAAACAATCAAAAGTTTTCAGCAGTGTCTAAAGCATAGCCTATAAATCTTCTATGTACACTACACTCAGCACACTCTTTTGCATTCGATTCAATTACAACACAAAAACCACCAGAAGAAAACAACAACTACGCTATTCACCACAACCCTGTGAAAACGGCAACACCTCTGTAAATTCTGCAAGCTTTGCTTAATCCATTCCATATATACCATTATTTGACTTTAATATCGCCTTTGGTGTCTGCAGTGAGATTCTTGGAGCTTGGAGATTTTCCCGTGAGAGCCTTCTTTGCTTTCACCAGTGATTGCTTGACCTTTGATATTATGTTATTTGATTGCTTTTGAGATTTTGTTATAGTCTCTTTCGGAAGGTCCTTGGCTGTTTTTGTGGCTTCGCTTTCTCTGGGGGCAGCCTCTGTAATTGGAGCCTCGGTTTTCACAGGCTCGTCAACTTGTTCTTTCTTTGCGCCAGATTCCTCCTCTTCCTCAAATTTAGATGCCAGAGTTTCTCTAATGGGCTCACTTACAACTGTAGATTCATCATCCACCTTATTCTCTTCCTTATCGGCTTCAGGTTGATTATTTTTTATGATATCCACCATTTTCACACCCTCTTCTTCTACTTCAGTTTTTGTTTCCTTTGCTTCAGTCTTTGGTTCTGCAACCTTGTTTACTTCCACTTCTGCTTCTCTTGACATTTCAAATGCGTTTGATTCTTTCTTTTCTTCCACACCGGGAGCAGCAGAATTCTGTTTTTCTTCTGTCTGGTCGGTTTTAGTTTCCTGATTTTCTGAAACCCCCATCACTTCTTTTGACACTCCTTCAACCTCATCCTTCTTGCCTCCTTCTTCAACAACTTCCTCTGAATTTACAGGAGCAGATTCCACCTCATTAACTTCAGCTTGTGCCGTGACTTCTTTTACATTACTTCCCTCCTCATTGTCAATTTTCTCTTCTTCAACGCCTTTCTCTGCTGTCACAGGAGAAGATTCCACCACATTTTCAGAAGTTGCTTCAACTTCCTTCTCTAATGCAACTTCTGCTGTGTTTTCTGTGACGCTAATTCTCTCCTCCTTTTCAGTTTTCTCTTCTTTAACAACTTTCTCTACGGTCACAGGAGAAGATTCCACCATATTTGCAGAAGCTACTTCAGCTTCCTCCTTTGGCGCTTCTTCGGCTGTGTTTTCAGGGACACTAATTCCCTCCTTTTCAGTTTTCTCTTCTTCAACAACTTTCTCTATCGTCACAGGAGAAGATTCCACCACATTTGCAGAAGCTGCTTCAGCTTCCTTCTTCGGCGCTTCTTCGGCTGTGTTTTCAGGGACGCCAATTCCCTCCTCCTTTTCAGTTTTCTCTTCTTCAACAACTTTCTCTACGGTCACAGGAGAGGATTCCACCACATTTGCAGAAGCTGCTTCAACTTCCTCCTTGGGTACAACTGGTGCAATGTTAGTGGTAACACTAATGTCCTCCTCTTTGTCACATTTCTCTTCTTCAGCAACTTTCTCTGCTGTCACAGGAGAAGGTTCTACCACATTTGCAGATGCCACTTCAGCTTCCTCCTTCGGTGTAACTTGTGCAGTTTTGCTGGTGACGATCGTTTCCTCCTCTTTTTCAATTTTCTGTTCCTTCACTGTATCATCTGATGTCTCTTTAGTTGCCGCAGACTCACCCGCAAGTTCTTTCTCAGTTACCACGTCCTTACCCTTCTCCTCTTCTCTTGGATTTTCCTCAACTGCATCAGACACAAGCTCTTGTTCAGTCTCCACGCCCTCGTCTTTTTTCTCAACTTCTGAAAGTTCTTTCTCAGTCACCACGTCATTAATCTTCTCCTCTTCTCTTGGCTTTTCCCCCACTACATCAGACACATTCTCTTTCTCAGTCTCAACTTCCTTGTTTTCTTTATCAACTTCTGACAGTTCTGTTGGCTTGGCCTCCACTTCGAGAGACCCAAGTTCTGGTTTCTCTGCTTCCACAACAGTCTCTTTCAAAGCTGCAGTTTCTAACTCCTTAGGAGGTTCAACCTCAGTCGTATCTTCTCTGTCTACGTTTTCATGGAAAACTGTCTGGGATTGCTCTACTTGTTCTTTCTCCAAGGACTGCTTTTCCTGTTCGCTTGGGCGATCCTCCAATTCATTAACCACAGGTTCTGCCTTCTGTGGTTCTGTATACCCTGCTTCGTGGTTGCCACTCTCTTTCACTACTTCTCCATCAGAATTTCCCACTCCTCTTGTTTTTTCCTCAGCAACATCACTGGGTATTTCGATGGTTTCAACTGAAGGTTCAGGAATTGATACTATTGTTTGCTGCTCGACCCCCTCTTTCTCCTCTTCTTTCTCTGCTTCTTCTGATTTTTCCAGCGCTGGTGTGACAGAACTTGTTTCTAAATTCTTATTCTCTTTAACGTCCTCTAATTCCGATTCTTTTGGGTTGCTAACCTCGGCTTGGTTAGTTGGTTTCTCTATGGTTTCAGCTGCCACTTCCTTTATATGCTCTTCTTCCTCTGTTTCTGGCTTCTCTGGCGTTTCCTTCTCAGTTGTTTCTGTGGGCAGAGACACTTCAGGGTTGCCAGATGCAGGATTTGCTTGTGGTTCCTTGACACTGATCGTCTCTGAATCAGGAACGACCTTCTGTTCTTCTTGCTTCACATTATCTGACACCTCAGGGATGTCTTTTTCCATAACACGCTTCTCTTTCTCTGTTTCTTTATCTGCAATAAGTTCTGTTGCAGAATCTATGGCTGGTTCGAGTATTGTTGTAGGCTGTGGTTGAGGAGGAAGTTCCTCGATTGTCTCCTTCAGATTGTCTGCAACAGACTCCTGTAATGCTCCTTTACCATCAGCCTTCTTCTCTTCTCTCTCAGCCCCCTCCTCTTCTGCTGTCTTGGACAAAGGAGGAGCTGCATCTTTAGCCTTGTCATGATTATCTTCATTTTCATATGTCAATGGAACCGTCCTCTCTGCAATGCCTTCTTCATTCTCCTTCTTCTCTACTTGCTGCAACAAAGACGGAGAACCAATTATCATTAGAGCGGAACATGCTCCCTTAAACCTTTATATCAACACGGAAAAATTGAAATTTGTAGAATATGTAACAAGTATGATGATGCTAGTGGACAAATCAGGAAAGCTCAGAAATCAGAATTTGTCGTCTTCTCCCTTTCCATAATTGGCCTGCATCTCTAGAAGGCTTATGAAAATGAAATCACTAGAGTTCTATTGTAGTTCTTTAATCTATACATATACATCATTCAACGGGTTTTTACAAATATTCATGATCGGAAATATTTCATACAATCTGATGTTCTAACTAGTCTGATACTTTTTGAAGAATTTGTTGAGGAGAACAGTAGAAGTTTCTTTGCTGGCTTTTTCTTTAGTTATTGCTTTATTCGAACTTATCCCCACACTCTATTCTGCACCTAATCCATATCTATACGTACAACAAATCTTATTATTCTCTCTCACAAGTAAAGAACATTATACTTGTTGCAGGAATCTTCAACGCTGAATTGGATAATTTTAGCTGCTATCTCCTTATCGAAGAGGGTCATCCGAAACTATTCACCTCATGCAGCCTCATCCTCTCTCAAATAACAAAATACAAAACTATAAACCAGTAATTGTATGTCTGTCTGAGCCTTAGCCTTAAAAAAAAGACGGATGTAAGCAAAATTTGTATTTAGTTTACCAACTAAGCACAGTTTGAAAAAAATAAAATGAAATTGCTGATCAAAGTGGGTTATGCCAGAAAGTTGAGGATGATGTGATATGAGCTATAGAACATGAAAAAGAAAAAACGTGAAACCTCATCAGCAGCAGAAGCACGATGATCAACAGCCTGAGAAGCCATGGTGAAGAAATCCAGGAAGAGAGTGAGGCAGTGAGATGCAGAGAAGTTGGGATTGAGATAGAAAAAGGGAAGTGAAAGAAAAGAATAACAAGGTTGGCAACAACCCGAGGGGGAAAAAAAAAAGGAAGGAAAAGGCAGCACAACTTTAGGAAGAAGAACAACCAGTGTTAAGAGGAAAAAGCAGAAACATGGTTGTCTGACAGACTGTACCACATGAGCCTAGTATGGTCTCAATGATTTTAGAAGGATCAATCTGTCAACAAAGTTTTTCCCCCTAAATATGAATTAATTATTTGAAATTATATTTGAAAAGACGACCCCATGGGTGTGGTAAAGTGACAAGCTTTATTGGAGAAGTTGGGGACCAGATAAGCATCCATGGAAATGGAACAACTCCCCCCCGTTAAATTTGGCCCGCCCTTCATCATTCTCATTTCTCAAATATCCAACTTACCCAATCACTAGTCTATTGCATCCCATTACATCATTGTGCTGTACATGTAATATAGATTATACTCATTTTTAATTATTCATCTTGTTTTTACTTATTGTCTTTTTTTTTAGAGTTAAAAAAAAAAAAGTTTTCCCTTACTTTGCATCATTGTTAGTTGTTGCCATCAACGAGTCCAAAAATGACCATAATTAAATTACAGGGGAATTCACTGGTGACGAATGATCATTAGAATGGAACCCTATCAGAAAGGTGCAAGAGATAATAACGTCTGCGGACGAAGTGGTGAAGAAGGAATAGAATGTCAAAGAAAAACAGGGTAATTACTCCGAGTGACGCCATTATTCATTTATTCTTGCTCCATTTGGTCATGTTTGTTCTACTCTGTATCTTCCCATTTACTCACATCTTTCAGACTTTTATTAAAATGTGTCCCTTTAATGATAATGATAATGATATCGTGTCAGGTCATTTCAAGGAATTGCCACCTTTTTCTTAAGAGAAAATGATACTAAAATTAAATAGTATTAAATTGTGATTGGCTGTTCGTATTGTATTAGGTTCAGCTACTTTTCCATTTCTTTTTTACACAGTGTTATGTGATTTAAAAAATTAAATTGGACCTGTTAGTTCGAATTGAAAACCAGTGAACAAATCCTTATTTGGTCCGGTTGAACTGGTTTTGTAGGAAGTAATCAGACTGATTAACCCAGTTTGACCTGAGGTAAACAAAACCGGTTTGGTACTGAACCAGTTACCCCCTTATTTGAAAAAAAAATCATTTTCTTAATAATTTCATCTAATAACATTAAAATCTTGACTTTCTTATTGATTTAGTTTCGGGTTAGCTCATGTTCTGATTCACTGACTTTTAACCTAGTGCCTCGACCGATTTAATGACCAGTCTGATTTTTAATACTTCGGTTCTATAAGAAAGAAAATTATATCCTAAGTAATTGGTTTATGTTTTTTCGCTTGATCAGTTGACTTGTGAACTCTTAGGTTAAAGTGATTTGTTCGGATTGATTTGCTGTGTATCTAATTTGCTGTTTGCAACTGGGAATGAACCGAGAGTGTTGGCACAAAGGGGGAAAAAGAATGAAGCAGGAGCGAAGATATATATATATATGTTTAAAAAAAGGTTACAAATCTCTATCAAAGAAAAAGCTCTGTGTGGGGGCGACAGTATTTTTTATTTATTTTTTTTTTGCTACAAGGGGGCGACAGTATTGATTGGTGAGATAATTATGCTTTATGAGGCAAGTTGAGTTCACTTGATTGGGCCCAGTTCATGGGCTTACACAGTAAATCTTGATAGTCGTGAGAATTTAGGCTCAACATGCCTTAATTAGAGCCCAGGTAGCCCCTAAGGCCGAAAATCTAATTTGGATTGTAAGGCCCATATACACAGATTAGCCTATACAGAATGGGCCCAAAAAAGACGAATGCGCTGATTCGAGTAGACAAGGAAGTACCTATTACTCGAGGCCCATGTTTGGCCCAACAATTGCCTTGCGTTTTGTTTTGCCTTTCAAATGTGTGAACAGATGCGTCTCAGTAAAACAAAATTAACTGACTGTGCGCAAATATGGATGGAGAGAGAGAGAGGGAGGGAGGGAGAGTTTCATAAATATCGATATCTTATTTATGTATATTCTTTTAATTTATTTTATAATAATTAAGCTAAGAAATATCTGATTTTACATTTGATTAGACCTCGTGATAGCAATGAAGAGTATAGAGGGTTCAGCTTCAGGCAAGAAGGTACAACCAGATTGATTGAGAAGACTCGACTCTTTAGTCCTGGGGCTTAGAATCTTAAAACAGTTCTCTCCCAAAATTTGAAAGTAATTATGTATTGGAGGCCATAAAGCTGACCTCCACTTTCCCACTACAAAACATGTAATTATTCGTGCCTGGAGAATATTTCAGCCGGACAAATTACACGCTTTTGATAATTGATATGCCATCAGGAGGCGGGTCTCCCCCTTAATTACACTAATGTGCTTTAAACTTGATTAAAGAAGTAAGTTGGGAGATTAAAGGGGTGATTAAGGCGGATGTTAATCATTGTTGTGGATATATAGAAAGCGTCGTGTGAGTGTGGGTGTATCATCATCACTCGTTGCCTTTGACAAGACAAAAGACACATAATTAAAGTGTTTGTTAGCAAAAACTTAAGAAAATTGCATGTGCTTATGTTCTCAATCAGCCTTAATGGGCCACTCAAGGGGTCTTCTCAACCTCACCGTTTCTCTCTAATTACTTGCTTAGCCTTAGATATTTTACGCTTCATCCAATCCACAACCACACAAGATCCTCCCTCCCTCCCTCTCTCTCTCTATATATATATATATATATATCTCTCTCTCTCACACATTGGAATTAGAGAGGTCAAAATATTTTGTAGCATTTATTAACGTCAACCAGACGTGGGTTATAAACTTCTGCAACTAGTTGTAGTGTTGCACGCGCAGCTCCATTATGTGTTTACAGTTAGGTTGAAGCTTCTTCTCTGATTTTGAAAATAGCCACTGCTCTTTGATTAATTCCTTGTGAATTAGTTGTCCGATGCAAAATTATAGAGTACTCACGGCTGGTTTTGAAAATAGCTCTTTTATTTTATTATGGTCTCCCAAATTAGTCCTTC
>JBAGKO010000010.1:2540339-2551381 GCA_037177275.1 Acacia concinna
CTCCCAGCTTCATGTCTGATGTTCCATTCTACCCACTCTCGCCCATGAAGGGATGAAAATCGGTCCCATAAGGTTGGATTAACTATCGATATCCATTTTTCCCTGGCGTTAAGACAGTCTCGAATCATATGCATTGAGTCTTTAGATTGATTACATCTAAAAGGGCAACCTACAGAATCTTCCAGACCGCGGTCCTTCCTAAGCTATGCCGTGCGCTTATTATTATTGTCTTCAGTTTTGGGGCTTTGAAATGATTTGTTGGTTAATTAATTGTTTAAAAGAATTATTTATTTTTCCATTTGATGACCTTGTCTTTCTCCGAGCATGCAAGGTGGTGATTAGTTCTTGATAAACCTAACCGGCCTAGAGGACATATTTCTTTTTCTTTTTCTTTTTTTAGGTAAGAGCCTGGAGAACATTTCTATTTTGCTACAGTGTAAGTTTTTGAATATTGGATCTCAGACTAATTGATGAATGTTCAGTCAAATCATGATAAAATTATAAGAATTGAGCAAAACATTTTATAGATAATTCATTAAAATTTATATTAAAACATAACAATGGCATGACTTTCCTGACCAATCATATATTTTTTACAATTTAACGTCATGCAATTCAATTTTTAATAAAAATTTTGCAATTATTATTTTTCATTCAAAATAAATTACTTAATTTTGATTATTATATATATACTTCAATTCAATTTTGAAAATTTTAAACTTAAATATCCTTAATAAATAGCGAGAAAAGTTTTCGTCAGTAATATATATTTGTATTAATTAATAGGAGGTATTTTCGCTAAAAAATTAAACTAAGGTATAATTTTTTTTTTAACTTTGAAAGAGATATATGAGTTTTTGGTAGGAACGTATTATTTGAACGTATAATTGTGACAAGAAAGCATAAAAGCGTATAATTCATTCTCTAATTCTTGTCGGATAAATTGAAACTAAATGAAATTACTTTGAAATAATAATGGTCCTTAAAATAAAGAATTCAACCACCATCATTTCTCAATGAGGATTGATGACATGATCAATCTCTTTGGTTTTAAAATGAAGGGCCATTTAAAAGGGACTTCTACTGAACAGCGAAGGTCAACTTGATGATGATGATGAGCACCCTCCTCTTCCGGACGTTACGTTCTTATAATAATAATAATAATGGTTAAAATTATGTTTACACTCGCTTCATTTTTTCTGACCTCCCATTTAATTATGAGTTTATTCATAAATATTTATTTACTTTTGGAGCACTACGTCATTTTAACTATGTCCAATGAAAATATATTAACTCATATTATTTTAATCTTAGTTGACTGATTGACTTATATAAAAAAATTTAAATTTTATCTTGTTTTTAAGAACAAAAAAATCCTTAAGCATTCCATTATAAATCTCAAAGGAACGAACCAAACTAATTGGTACGCCCATTGATGATGAATGAATAGAATAATACTGCAATTAAAGTTTTGTCAAATTAAGTATGCCAGCAATTTGTAATAATCCATCATCAAAGTTTGTCTGCTTTCGCGTTTCAAGAATTGCAGCCTCCATGAAACAAACTAAAATGCCAATTGCATCCTTATTTATATGAAGAGAAGTAGTGTGGATAAATTCTATTATTAACCACAGTCGTAATTATCTTTCCACACAATCGCAGAACTCGCACGAGTTCAGACAACTAAACTTAAAGAAATCAACATTTAATTAAAAAGTCAAGTGGCTTTCATATTGCCAAAAAGACTAATACTTTGCGGGGTTGGTGGAGTTTCCGGCATTTTCTAAGAGAAGGAAAATGAACTCGTAGCTTGCGAAGATGTCAAAAGGCTTAATTGGATTTTGCAGCCAAATTACGATTTTTATTTTAATTGTTATGAAATCATCCGGAAAAGCTAAACGATTAATTAAGAGAAGTGAGTGAGTAAATGATCGATGGGCAAAGAAGAAAGAAAAGGATTTCCGTTATCGTGAATTTAATGCGGAATACCTAATTTGTGAAGATTACCAATTAGGGGGGCATTTCCTGTTAGCAACAAATTTGCACTTGTAGACCATACTGAAACAGGTGACTGACTTCCTTGGTTAAAAATTAAAATCCTCCTCTTTCAGCAAAAGTGTCCACCAATGCAATAGCTAACATTTTTGTCACACTTGCTTTTTTCAATTTTTGGACTCAGTTCACTCCCCTGCAAACGCATAAATCTGTTAGAGCTACAAGTATCAGCTTACGTTTGACATATGCTTGATCAAAATACAAGCATTTATTGAAACCGAATGAACTAGCTAGGATAAAATATTTATCTAGCATGGGATATGGTATAGTTTTCTTTAAATTAAATGAAGTTAATACACTCACTCTTGATCTTTTAATAAAAGAGCTACCTAGACTAAGGATGTATGATAAATTACTTAATTATAATAACAGTACGTGATATGATAAAAAATATAAAATGAATTTCGATCTTATATTTTAGAATAAGAATAATCTTTTGACCGACTGTTTTTTTATATTAAGGATTCCAAAACTGTAAAGGAGTCACAAGGCTACGAAGGGATGGTCCCGTGAAGGGTAGAGGAGCCCAGCTGAGGAAAAGTCGTTCAGGAATTCAAAAACCTCAAAGCCTAACCACCACTTAGCCTCCATTACAGCTTAAAAGCCTCATTCTATTCTATTTATTCGATTCCCTATCGACCTCCCATTTTGTTTCCCTCAATTACCATCTTCTCTGCCCCTCTGCCTTCTTAAGAATATCCACGTAGCAGTGTTTGCTACTTCTTTTGTTTTTTTTTTTTTTTTATATACGGAGTTACAGACCTTTTCCAAGGTGACGGTGGAGGTGGAGGAGTGAACAAGTCGTCAAGTAGCGCACATGGGAAGACACTCTTGCTGTTACAAACAGAAACTCAGGAAAGGCCTCTGGTCTCCCGACGAAGATGAGAAGCTTCTCAATTACATCACCAAGCACGGTCATGGATGTTGGAGCTCCGTCCCTAAACTCGCCGGTACTAACTCTTGTTTCATTGCTTTCTGCTGTGTCTATATATATATATATATATATGCGTGTGTGTGTGTGTGTAGTGCAAGGCAAGAATCGTTCTAAGTTTTTCCTCCTTTCTCCGTGACGCAGGCTTGCAGAGGTGTGGCAAGAGCTGCAGGTTGAGGTGGATAAATTACCTGAGGCCTGATTTGAAAAGAGGAGCATTCTCGCAGCAGGAAGAGGATTTGATAATTGAGCTCCATGCAGTCCTCGGCAACAGGTTGTTTTCCTTCTCTCAACGCCTCTCTATTCCATAAATATTTAATACTTACCTGTGCGTCTGCTGCTTCATCACAGGTGGTCGCAGATTGCAGTTCAGTTACCCGGAAGAACTGACAATGAGATTAAAAATCTATGGAATTCGTGCCTCAAGAAGAAGCTCAGGCAAAGAGGCATTGACCCCAACACCCACAAGCCACTCTCTGAGGTTGAGAACAACAAGGACAAGCCCCCCTCAGCCGACAAAACCCATCCCAAAGAACTGAGTATAGCAGAGCCTGCAAAGCCAAAGCCAAGCGCGGTAATGAATTCAGAGCGATATCCACTTGAAGTTTCTTCCGGCTCCAACAAGATCAGCAACAGCTGCACTATTAGCAGTAATTTGACCAGCAGCCGACCCA
Organism: Acacia concinna; assembly: GCA_037177275.1. Lineage (NCBI taxonomy): Eukaryota > Viridiplantae > Streptophyta > Magnoliopsida > Fabales > Fabaceae > Acacia > Acacia concinna. Next base: position 2,544,000 of record JBAGKO010000010.1, read on the forward strand.
CCCAGGATCTGTTCCTCGATAGCTCCATCACCAGTTGTGGTCCTTCTGATACGATGGGATACTTCTCTTTCCAGCAGTTGAACTATCCACCACATGTTGGCCTCTCCGCAAATCCCAACGGCTCTCTCTGCTTCATGTCAGGTTCCAGTTCCTCTCAGGTGATGTCAGACCTCCATTCTGGTATGCTTAACTCTGTGCCAAGCTCAATTTTCCCAACAACACATGTAAGTACCACTGCTAGTCTCCAGTCTGATAATCCTTCCATATCCTCTGGCGATATTGATGGGGTTCAGACCTGGGAAGCCAGTATACTCGCTAACAACAGCACCAAAACCAATGGGCGAAGTGGGAGTATTCAATTCCAAAGCAGCGGCAACTTCCTCGAGAACAACAGTTTAGCATGGGGATTGGCAGACTCTGTGAAGGCTAATAAAGATGCTCAAGTACCCCTACAAGCAGAACATGAAGATATTAAATGGTCTGAATATCTGAACACCCCATTTTTTCTGGGAAACACAGCACAGAATCAAAACTGTCAATCAATTTACAGTGAGGTTAAACCCGAGACAGGGTTCATAACAGATGAATCAGGTACCAGTTGGCACCACACCCAGCATCCATCCGTTTTTCAAGCTTCAGATATCTACGCCAAGGATCTGCAAAGATTCTCAGTGGCTTTTGGACAAACCCTGTAGTCTGTATCTAACATGTGCAAACTCTAAATTCGACCAAAGAATGAGACACCAACATTGCCAGCATGAACTGAGTCCGAAAAATTCTGGTGAGTCCTGACCACAGGTGTGCGCTACAGAAATTTCTTTTGTCTATGTAAATGTGTGTGATACAAAAACATCTGAGCATTCTGTTACAGTATAACATTTGTGATTGATTTAAGCTTCTCTTTATTTTTTTTCAATTAAAAACAGAAGAAATACAGCAGAATAAGGCTTGTTCCAGGTCTCTCCTCTTTTTACAATTTTCAATTATCATGTATCTGTAATTTGTAAACTTCATCTGTATACAATAGACAACATTTTTTTTCTTTTTCCATTTGTCACTTTCAATGATGATTTAGAACCTAAATGGTAACAGATGTCATTAAGTTCGTGGAGGATGCGTCTCATTATTTTTTAAAATCCTAAAAATCTTCTCTTTCTTTGAAAATGGTCTAGCTTTTCCTTAATCCTTTTCAAATGGGGTGTCCAGAGAATTCCCATGTTTTTTTCTCTTCGAAATTCAAACCTCAAGGGACCATGTCTTAAATGGGTGTCCATCACTGTCTCCCACAGAATGAGATGGTTTTCACTTTTTCGACATCCAGAGCTAACTTCCGCCATCCCTCAATGGCTGAAGGCAATGTCTTAAAAATGAAGTTGCTTTTACCTTTCCAAAAGGATATCCGATGATATCCACAATTAAAGCCAGTCGCCTGGCATTAATCTAATTTTCAAATAAAAAAATCTAGAACAGAGAGCATAAACCACCCCCAGAGGAGCACAAAACAGCGGCTAGCTGAGAAATAGAGAAATAACTCAATAAACTAAATAAAGGCCACGTGAAGCACTTCTACAGTTAAAATCATCTAAAGGACAAGAACGCAGTAGAGTGAAAAGTTAATAGAAACAAGATAGAGTGGGTTCATTTCATTGTCAGAGAAGAGGATATTTTTAGTGAACAGTGTATGAAGAGGTGACGCGATTTGTACCGTTTATATGACAATAGCTTTGTGTGTGAAACGTCATTAGAGTGGGCCTACGCCTCTAAAACCATTGTGCCAGGGAATGGGGTCCTCCAGTGACATCTCCTGATGCCGAAATAGCAACATCAAAGGAGGGGTTAGGGTGTTTTCACAGATATGACAGAAATGACTCTGTGAATTGTATCCCAAAAAAAAAAAAGACTCTGAAATATAAAGGTTTTTTTTTTCTTTTTTCTTTTTTTTTGGGGGGTGTGTGTGGAAGAAAAATGAAAGATGTTCAGAAAAAGTATCACCCCCCACCGCAGAGACAAGTTTTTATTCACCGACTCTTTGAGGGTCCTATCTGAGATCATTATTACTGCTTTCAAGGTGATGAAATAGTTTTATCTACAGGGAAACTGTGAAAGAGGAGAACTGTCCATGTAGAAACAAGAAAAGTTAATATATCGCCCTTCTAGGTCCACCAAAGTGAAAACCAGAGTCATAGTTAGAATGATCATATCACTCTTTTTCATATGCATCACCAAGGAAGTTCGGGTCAAACTGTTTCAATGCATCTGCTGCGACAGTGATGGCTTTTCCGTTTTTCACATAACATTTCTCCAATTAGCTAACAAGTTCAAGATTCAACAGTCACGTTATCTTCACAACAACAAGAAAAATAAGCATTACATATACATGTCATGTTAATCAAAGATGTCCCTATAATGAAGAAAAATGATTACTTTAAGCATCAGGATATATAGTTAATTCATAGAAAGGACAAGTTGAAAAGTATTCTAAAGCCATGCGTACTGAGTCATTCTTTTTCATTTATTCACACCATCTACTGGAACTGGAGGTACCGTGGTTCATTGTCCATGTGCACTCACATTCAAAAAAGTCCACTGTATCATTACATAATTTCCAACCTTACATGCATTGTTTAATTTGCAGGCGATAGCGATTGTATGTATAGAATCCCCGTGCATGTGAAACAAATTATTGAGGCCCCACAATCATGAGGATGCAGGAACAGAACAAAAATCCCCAGAGGGATAACGGTGGTGGAGCCTTAGAGGCTATGTATGCAATCCCAAGCTTGATTCCCTCGCAATATTAATATAGTGATTAGCCTCTAATTAAGAGAGCCGTTTGTTCTTAATTCTTTGCACTCATATAATTGAAGGAGGAACAATTTTATAAGGACATTGAAATAATTAATAAGCAGTTTTTTCTTTTTTTTAATATGACAGTGATATTATCTATCATTGAGCTGATGATGACGGTGTTGATGAATGTCCATAAAATAGCCTTATGAGAAGATTTGTTCTGCGTGACAGATATTTTGTGGATAGTTTTTTAATAAAGCAGTGGCGAATAAGAACAAGGCGGAAATTGATAGTACAATGCATTGGGAATGTGATCGGAACTAGGAAGCAAGGAAGACACAAATAATATGTAACTGTAATTGTAATTACCATTTGAAAGCAAGAGGAGGAGCCAGAAAAGGATCGCCACAGATTTTGATATTTCCTTAGCCCGCATTAGCCAAATCCATTTCACAGGTTGATCAATAGTTGATGAATATGACGTGAACTGAAAGAGTGATGCGTCGTGATAGAACTAACGAGGGAATCAATTTTTTCTGAATCTTCTCTCTCTCTCTGTTTTTTTTCTTCATAATTCCATCTTAACCTTTATATCAAAAAATAAATATTCAATATTTAATATATTTTAAAACTATTATTATAATATTTTATTGATTACTTTTTTTTATTGCAATTATAAATGATGTTTCAATAGTTTAACATTTTTTTATTTGAGTTTAAAATAATAGTTTTATAAAAACATAAATCTGAACCATTTATTTTTATCAATATAATGAGATTGTTGCTGGTGACGACGGCTTCGAGAGAACTCATTACTCATTGCATCTCTAGAAATTACTATATAATTGGATGGAAAGAAAATTATGGGAGAAAACTTTTAAAAATAGTAAATTTATTTACTATTTATAGAAGTCTTCAAACCTAATATTTATTTTATCATCATTTCTCCCCATCCAAACATACCCTTAGTTAATTTTTAACTATGAACCCTAATGCTAATGATAAAAAGTCCTCATTAAATGGAGTCATTGATGGGATGCTAAGTAATTGGCTATCTAGATAATCTAATTGTCAAATTCACTTTTGGCAAGGAATTTCTCATGTGAAGCTTGTTTGTTTTGCATTTTTTTTATTTGTTTTTCATTGTATATAGTTTAGGTTTTTGCATTTAAACAACTTGCATAACATTCATTGCATTCTTGAATTGTCTTGACTTGGTAGCTTCTGCGTGATGTTGTTTGCATTAAATTTGATATAATTTTGAGCTCTTCTTTTTTTTTTTTTTGAATTCACTATGTCTCTAAGTTAATTTGTATCCTATTTACATCTTAGGTCATATTTTCAAACTTATCTTTATTTTTCATTTGTATTTTTTTCCCTTAGTTTTTATAGTTCTTAGTTAGATAATTATTTTGTAATTCATTGAGAATTTATTGTCTTAAATTCTTATAGCTTGTTTCATGATGATTAAGATTTACCTTTCAATTCTCACTCTTTTAAAGGAAATGACATTAGAATAGATGATATAACCTCTCAAATATCTCAATCAATGCAACAACAACAAGACCTCATCTTAGCTCTATTGGAGAATCCAAAAAGGGATTTGGATTGTCAAGAAAATTCACAATTTCAATCTCACTCTTTTAAAGGGAACACTATCGAAAATAAAGATACTCTCTCCCAATCCATTGATTCCAATCAACATACATTAAACTTTTTTCAAACTAATTTGGAGAGTCAGGATAGAAATCTAATTGGTCAAGGATATGATAATCTATTCTACCACCCATCACATGAATCTCACCAACAACATTCATTCCAACCCTATCACCAATCATATTTACTTCATAGATCAAACCATGAGCCTTCTCCTCGACTATATAACCCATATTATTATCCATATTCTAGCACAACATATAATATAATTGAATAATTTATTTAATTTCTTCTATTTCTAAAAGTTAGTCAAGTTTTAAATTTAGGAGGGAAAGAGTATTAATTTAAGTTTAGATGAACGGTAGGAAAAATGACTTTTTATTAAAAACTTAAGAAAAAAATTAGATTGTTAAAAGGATTTATGTTTAAATTGGAGATAATAGAAATGACTTTTTAAAAAAAGTTTAATCAAGGACCTACCTTTTTTAAATGACTTTTTTTTTAGAAAGCAGTTGTGACTTTTTGAAGCATTGTTAAATACTTTTTTTAGCTTTTTTTTTTTAAAAAAAAAAGTTACCGATGAAGCAGTTACCAAACACGTTTAGATGTAACAAAAGACGCGGTTTGAAGGTGGAAAAAAAGAGAAAAGAAAAAAAAAGAGCCGGTTTATTGTTTATAATCACATAATTTCGATTTAAACACAACGGACAGGGAATAGCTTAACTTATTTATTGAGACGTACAGTTCCGGCTAAGGTTTTTTCTTTTCCCGCGCATGAAGTGTCGGCTGGGTTGAAATTCTTTTTTGTTTCCCCCAAAGTCGGCTTGGTTGAAAATGTTTTTATTGCCCCAAAGTCATATGCTTGGTTGAAATTCATACCAGTTATTAATCAATAAATTTCATGAATACTTGTACAGTTTGTCATCCTGCCAGATACTAAGATAAAGGGGGAAACCCTCTCTTTTTTTTTAGCTATAGTAAAAAAATTTAGGTGAGTTGAGTCCAGAGGTTCATTTAAGTCAGGACATGCATTTAAATTTAAAAAGCGCTTACATAAGTATTTACATATCGCCCATTAATAAGGTTCTAACATCAACAATAGAATTTAAACTTACGATCTTATGGACTATGAGTTAATTTCTTGCTAACCGAATCAACCCTTATTGCTAAATCCTCTCATTTCTCCTCACACTGTTAGAAGACATAATTTTTTTGGGCTAAAATCCAAACAAAAAAAATCTGTAAACTTTGATTGTGCTGCGGAAAACATTCCTAACCTAAGTTTTATATTTTGATCACCAACTTCCTTACTGTTAAATTTAACAGTTTATGCGAAGTCATATTTTATTTAAATTGAACAACATCATATTTATACAATAACCAGTGAAAACTTGACAACTTATATATTTCTTATTTTATATGTCAGCCTACATGTCACCCTTTCCCCTCTCTCTATTATTTTAATTACTTTTTTTTTAAAAAAAAGAAATATATGCATCTTCAACCTCTTTCATCTGCAAAATCTTCTTTTTCAGAAAACTTCTACTACCTCATCACTTTTACTCCCTCCTTCAATTACTGCGGGCCGTTCCTCTCATCTCTCTTCCTTCGATTGTACTTTTATTTGTCTCAATTCCGCAATTCTATTGCACCTGATAAATATTTTATTTGGAATATAGATCTAGGCAAGGTTAATTCAGGAAGAAGTCTACCGACTCTTCCAAATGTGGAAGGAAAAGTTCGAATGAGAATACTACCAATATCCAGAAGAGGAGGCACAATGATTTTTAAAGCAATTTGAAGTTTGGTCAAAGAAAAAAATGCACACAGTCACCCATCAGGGCTCCACCATATCAGACTCACAGAGAATTCAATAAAACACACTTAAGGCTTATAGTCTTGCCATTGAAAAGCAGCAAGAACAAGAACAAATCTGGACAAATAAGTACATTTCTAAAAAATATTTATTTTTACAAAAGCAGCAAGAACTGGGCATCGCCGTTCTTCCGTTGCTGGGATTCGGAGCTGGATCTGGACAATCAGAGAGATGAATTAGATGCATATATTTCTTAAAAAAATTATTAAAATAATAGAGGGAGTGAGGGGTGACATGTAGGCTGACACATAAGATAAAAATACATGAGTTGTCAAAGATTATTAGTTAGTGCTTAAATTAAATAAAAAGATGATTTGACATAATTCATTGAGTTAAACCGCAACTTTAACGGCAAGAAGGTTAGAGGTCAAAATATAAAAATTCATGTCTTAATTTTAACATTTTATAGGTTACGGAGGCTATCGCAACATATCTAAAGTTTAAGGTTTTTATTTTATTTTATTTTATTTTAGCCTCTTTTTTTTCCATCAAAACTTACAAAGAAAAGTAATTTAAAATTTTACATTTAATGGAAAAGTAAGTTTCAATCAAGGAGTTTTGGGCCAATAAATAAATAATTTTGTAAAACCTCCCATATGAATTTGCTCTATCATGACTCACATTGCCTCATATGTATTAAATATATGAGTTAGGCAAGATATTTACTTATTTTAAAACTAAATATAAAATTTATTTGATAAAAATATATATAAAATTTCAATTAACTATCTTCAAAATTTACATTTTTATTTAAAGTATCCACATTAATGATTCATAACAAAAGTGTGTTATGAAGTGTGAATTATAAGTTTATGACTCTCATCCTAGTAGTTTTGTTTTTAAGATTGAGTTCTTCATTCTGGCTTGCACTCATCTCATTGATGTCTCTACACCATAGAGTTTCACTCGCCCTCATACTTATTATAACCTTATGTGGATAGCCTTTTTTTTTTTTTAACATTTGAATCACAATTAAAGCATATTTATTATGAATATAAGTTCAACTCAAAAAAAAAAAACCTAGCTTATTGTAAAAGAAAACCCCTTACACTTGTAAACC
>JBAGKO010000010.1:2555231-2568900 GCA_037177275.1 Acacia concinna
AAACTTTTATTCTTAACTTTTATTAAAATTAATTTTTCTTTTTTCTAGTATAATTTTGAAATTTTACAATATATATAATTATATAATATATTTACTAATATTCATGTCCATTTCAGTCATTTACCACAATAAGTTACTTTTTAACATATCAATCAAACACATTTTACTTTTATATAAGTTACTTATACTATCGTCAATACAAACACACTAATCTGACTTATCCATAAGTCCAATTACAAATAAGTCATTTATTTTACCGTTATTCCAAATACATCATTTGTATGTTCTTAAATATAAGATCTCATTGTAAACACAGAATATGGTCTTATATTTATAATCGGAGGGAGTATTAGAGAAACCAACATAACTAATTTAACTAATTCTCTCCATATTTGTAATCAGTTATTAGGTGTTATATTAAAATGCAACATCACTCAATGTGGAAGTCATTAGGTGACATCCAAGCCCACAAGGCCATATGACCGAACAGTACAGGTAACTTGCCACGTGGAAATAACAACCGAAAAAAGTGAATGAATAGTAAAATAGCTTTCACCAATTAAGCCTTACTCGCACAATTGGATTAAGAAATTTTAATTATAAGAATTAATTGATTTTTTTAAAAAAAAAAGTTAAGAAAGCAAAATAAATTATTTAATCATATGATTATTGTGTTTTATTATATTATGTATTAGTTCATAAGTCAAATAAAATAATTCGAAGAAAAATAATATATTTGAATGCTTTAAAGTAATGTAATTAAATTTTTTAATTTTATTCAAAAAAGTTAACTAGGTTTTATAATTAGGAGCGGACTAACGGAGGCAATATATATACTTACTCTGGTCTTAATTGAAAGGTCCCGTTGACTTTGTTTTGGGACAATTTAAAAAAGCAAAATAAATTACTTAATCATATTATATGTTGTGTTTTATTATAATATATTAGTTCATAAGTTAAATAGAGTTTAAAGAAAAATCATAAATTTTAATGCTTTAAAGTAATGTAACTAGCTTTATTATGATTTTCTAAAAAAATCAACCAACTCTTATAATTAAGGCAAAAAGAGTACAATTTATTGTGCTGTAGACGTTGAATGAACGGCATGCTCTGAGTTCAATGGCAGGAATGAAGAGCAGAGAATATGATAATATCAGAATCACTGGAAAACGAAAACCAGATGGTGGCATGTCCATGTATCATTAATTCATACTCCCTCTGTTTCTATTTATAAGACCTTATTGACTTTTTTAGAGAATTTTAAAAAAATCCTAAAAAACTAATTATATTATTTAATCATATCATATATCATATTTTATTACATTATGGGTTTGTTTGGTATGACTTATTTAGGTTAAATTAAGATTTTATGTACAAAGTACGAGAAAGACCCCTCTCACACAATTACTTCGTATTCCGTAAATAAGATCTTATTATCTATAAATAAGTTATTCCAAACAAGCAATATATATTAGCTCATAAGTAAAATAACGTAGTTTAAAGAAAAACTAATAAATTTTAATGTTTTAAAGTAATGGAATTAGCTTTTTAAGATTTTTTTAGAATTCTTAAAAAAAGTCAATGAGTGTTATAAATAAAAACAGAGTATTATAAATTACTATAAACATTCAGATCTCAAATTGAAGAGACTCAGGCAAATCACAGGACTGCGTCTTAAATAGCAGAGGAACACCGTTGCCATTGGAGAATCTAATCAAACCACCATTTTCCAATTAACGTTACGTTCAGTCATTACAGATACCAGTACCAATAAGCATTCTCGATAAACCAAAAAGTTTTTTATTTTAATGAGAAACCATCCTGGGTATTGGATGGATATGTACACGTGAAATTTCAACTAAAACTGCTTTAGTAATGTCTGGTAGATCAGGCTCACCTTGTTCCCAAGGACAGGAGAATTGTGGGCAACGTGTCCTGCGTCTCGGTTTGGCAGCGAGAGAGAAACATGAATCTATAAAAAAATCCATCGTGGCTTGATCTTGAGAAGTCTCTAACGGCACTCAGCATGTGATTCCTGAATCCTGTCTCACACAAACAAGAATGGCCCTCCATGCACTGACTTACTACTCAACGAGCATTTCTACCTAGTTCAAATGAGAAATTCTCAATAATAAATCACCTTGCAGAAAATTATGTTGTACATGATAAATGTATGAATTTTCGGGACAGTAGAAATTGGTATTACTGAAGTGGGATCAAGGTGGTTGGTACAAATGCAGGGCAGATTCTTCTGCACTCCCTGCAATGTTCACGGATAAAATATTAAATCCACATGCCTTAAACTCAAATGACCAATTCAACAGTAAAAGTTCACAATATACCTGCAATCTTACGACGCCGCCATATAGATCTCTGAGAGTAGGACCGCCTGAGACGTCGGCTCTGCAATTAACAACTAATTTAGGAAACAGAATCCTTGCAGAGAAGGTATTGGAAACATGAAATACTGTGGTTATAGTTGCTCACACAACGAGAAATAACCCAGCATCACTCAAGCACTTCACTCTAGTGGTACTCGGAAATAGACCATGAAATTCATCCAGTGTATAATAGCAGCTAGGCCACCAGCTGAGCATCCAGAAAGAAGAGCCTAAAAAGCACAATTTGTTGTACATGTGATGAGAAAAAAATGATGATTTATTGTTTTACTTTTAGATACAAATGATTGTACAACCTGCTGGATTTTGTTAGAGCGTTCAAAGGAAAAATTGTACTATAATACATCCAAATAGGGAGGTGATAGGACAGAACAGAAACCTGGATTTTGTTCAGCATTGCTGCTTAATATTCCTATAATAGGTAGTTCCTTTTCCATGAAATTCGGTGATCCTCGTCTCGTTGTCTTCCGGAAAACACATGACTTAACACTATTACACCAACCACCCCCTGTCATATGATTTTCACTTTAATATCAACGCATATATCATTACAGCATAGCTGTTATGCAGCCTGATCAATGATTCACACTTTTGAAGAGCCACAGACTTTACCTATGAATAGTTTCAATTCAGTGTACAGCATAGGAAAAATATTAGACACAGAACCTAGAATTAATGAAAATGCAAAACCTCTAAGTGGATGATGAGCCAGCTGTTTGCTCCTGATCCACTTCCTCAATGCAAATGATAACCAGGTAGTGTGCATCCAAACAAACTGCCGCAGAAAGAGAGGAAATATCTTTAGCCAAACCGGAGTCAATTTCTTTATTAAATTAATGTGAAAAAATCCGAAACTCTTAAGACAATATCATAATTTATAACAAGTTAACAACAACAGCAACAACATGATGTCTTATTTGCACAAGGCTGCCACACACAAGCAGTCCACAACAGGAATGTGAGAAAGAATCAGGATGGACCGTTTTTGTTTTTCAGGTCGCTAAAGAATAACAAATTTGCTTCAAAGACCAAACAGGACTTGATTACATGCAAAGGAAGAAGCAAATGTGGCTGGTTAAAATAATCAGAAGCGAGAACTCAAAAGATGAAATGAAAAACCAGTTTCACCGTAGAACCGAAAGGATAAAAAGGAAGTGAATGGGAAAAATAGGAATACTACTACTAGCTAGATAGTGCCTGGTCCTTCAGCAGAAGCAGCATGAATGAGGGTAAGTATACGAGCAGAGGATTGGGGCCAACCAAGGATGCTTCATGAGCCTCCGACAAAGACAGCTCTGTTTCGTTGAGGTAGTAGTCTGCGAACCCATTAACCCATTCGCTAAAAGCTATTCCTATATATGGCAATGCCAATTGCCAGCCCACGCTATGCTCGCCGTGCCTCCTGTCTTCCAAAACGACATTGAGCTCCGAACTCGGTAGCAGATACTGTTGTTACTGGCATACGTGGTTAAAACAAACAAGTGATGGTGGATGAGACAAATGAATCAGCTTTTGCCAGGCTTCTTAAGGTTTTATATATTTTATTTGTGCGGCCTCCTTTCTTATACCCCTTTTTAAATATAAGGCTGCCTTCTGAGTCTATACCTTATATTTAAGACTAGAGGAGTATTACTTTTATCTCTTTACCTCTTTTAAATCAGCTCTCAAATTTAAGTGATGATATAATATGTATTACTAAATGCTATTTGCTGATATAATGGCAAATTTTGCACTATACTGCTGGTTCACTGACCAACGCTAATATGGCGAGTAGCTCAATGAATATGGATGACCTTAATAATTTGAAGATAATTAACAGATGGATAAGTAACTCTGACATGTCATAAATTTACAAATTCATATAACGATGACGTTGATAAGTTTGTTTAGAAACCAATATTTTAAAAAACAAATCATATATAGTTCGCTCCAAGATGCTGTGTTATTCTTCGTTATAACTCATATACGTACGTACGTGACACATAAATGAAACATTTGTTGTGCTGGTAAGATTTTGAATACGGCAAAAGTAATATAGGAGAATGGACAGATTAAGTATGAAGAAAGTATGGATATATATGTACGTGTAAATGCCTGAATGGGAACATATATATTTCTGGCGAAGAGAATGAATGTCGTTGGAATGTGATTGAAGTGAACATATGTAATCCAGGTTGGGTCAATGGTTTGAAACAAACATATTTAGATTGAGTCGTCCCATCAAAATGGCTCGAGCATGTCTGTTCTCTTCTGTGTCGACCAGAGAGCAAGACCTAACATGTGTACGTACGACCCAAACGACCACTCATAAGGGCAGGCGGCTCTAGAATAAAATTTACTTGTCAAGTTGAGAGAGGAGAGAGTAACACGAATAATTAAAAGTGAAAATCATGATTTGCCACCAAAATAATACTCTTAATTACCTGCTGTGTTCTAAATAAAATATCTGGTTGTCTTTTTTTAAAAAAAAGAGAGTTAAGGAAGCTAAACATATTTTTTAATGTTGTACGTATAATATTAGATTATATGTCTCTTATAAGTCAGACTAACTAGTTTAATTTGGAGGGGGGAAATATAAGTTGTTTAAATTAATTTATTATTTGACTTTCTTAATCTCTTAAACTGAATCTTATATTTGAGTAGTATATATATATGATCATTACATTAGTAATTAATAAGCCGCAGCTAGAAATAAAAATGACTTGTGTGTGTGTTTTTGTCCCCCGTGATGTATGAAAACATGGCAGCAAATGACCAGGACTGGGTGATACGAATACGATCGAACCCGGCCAGCACTAACAACTTTTGCCTCTGCAAGATGCCTTATATAAGAACATGCAATATATGAAAGATGCATGCATGTGTAGGAGAAATCAAGGTGAGAGAGTGATGAGAGTACGTAATGAAGAGCTGCTATATATACACTCATGTGTGCGTGTGTGTAGAGACAGCGTTGTGGCTACGACACAACTCGTACCTCGTACGTGAGTTATGAATCATCATGAGAAGGATCCATTCGTAATTATAGTCATTCACGAATGAACGACACACACAGAACAATGTGAGAGCGGCTAGGTTGATGTAAGGCGCATATTCAGTAAGTCATCAATATTGGTATTAAATATAAGGCTCTGTATAATTTTATATGTATTAATTTACCTCTATTCTATTGACTCTCACTCAATAATAACTTTAAAAATTAACTCGAATAATTTAATCAAAATAATGAAATATTTGGTTGGGAGTGAATAAGCAAGTAAGTAAATTAATGGAGATGAGATAGTGAATATAATGTTAGCTAGCGATCGAGTGGGGGTGGGGAAGGGATCACGTGATAGCTAGAGCTAGAGATTAATTAAGGTGGATATATAGATGGATATTGATGGATGGAGGTGGAATCTTTAATTGATCCCAGTGGCAGTGCCTAAACAATAACATACATGTCCCATAAGCACATGCTATAAAGCAACTATAGGACGCCCCACCTTACCTTTTTGGGATGCTTGCTTGCTTCACGCTTAATTGATTTTTGTTATATTTAATATGATAATATTTTGACATAATAGTATTAAATATCAATCATTAAATTAAAATTTTATCTAATTGGATATATTAAATGCAGACAGAATGGAAAGAGAAATTGAGGGATATATACATCAATCATCCTTCACCCCGCGGGGCTCCCCCATCCCCATTCCCTACCCCTGCCCTATGCACCGCCCTCCTCTCTATTCATATCATATCACTCTCTCACGTACCATACTTATATAGCTTACATATATCTACCGTTACGCCTCCTGTGCTAGCTAATTGCCCCATATATATATATATATATATATATATATATATATATTCACTCTCCTCCTTAAAAATGAACACAATGATTATGGATTCATTAAAATAAACTAATCAATCTCCCATATATCCCATCCATTTTTTCAAATAATGTCACCAAATAAGTCATGAAAAAAATCCATATATATTGCCAAATTACCGGGAGTCATAAATATTGAACACTATATAATTAATAACCAATAAAGTGCCTATGCCAGCTTAATTAATATGGGGCAAGTCCATATTTAATCCACCATATAATTTAAGCGTGTTAATCCCCTGCGTTATATCCAATATCAATATACTCCCAAAAAAAAAACTTTTTCCTTGAGTTTTTTTTTAAAAATTTATTCAAAGAATAAAGATGAATGATATTCTTACTTCTTAATACTGGTAATTTTTTTTTTGTTTAAAATGAACCATTCACTTTTGACATCACTGCCAATGGGAGGAGAAGACTCCAAGAGTATTTCGACTCTTCGAATCAATTCATGCATATGATTTATCAGGGTGTGTTTGGAATGAAGATTGGAAAAGTGATTATTGAAGGAGTAAAATTAGATAAAAGTAAGATTGGGTAATCTGATTTATATTTGGAATAAAATTGCAAAAGTTACTTATAAGTTATTTATGCAAAAGTAAAACTTATTTAGTTGAAACTTTCAAAAATAAATTTTAATGAGAAATGGCTAAAAAATATGAGTATTGTTATATATATTACATATATATATATATCTACATATTTTTGTGATATTTAAAAATTATAGCAGAAAAATAAAAAATAAATTTTCATCAAAGTAAGCAAATAAAAAGCCTTAAAAAAGTATATAACTAATAACATGGTTAAATGAATAAAAATACGCATAAAGAGGGACGCAAAGAAAGGCACAACTAGCTTAGGTTTTATAATTAAGACTGGAAGGAGTCTTACTACATGTAAATATAGTGTGATATTTATATTACCTCGAGTCCTATAAGATATAATTGACTTTTTTGGCTTCCTCAATCTCTTTTTAAAAAATTAAATGGGTCATATAATTAAGACCGAAAGGAGTTTTATTACATGTAAATATTGTGTGATGTTTATACTATCTCCGGTCCTAATTATTAGACTTAATTAACTTTCTTTAGAGAGGTCAATGAAGTAAAATAAGTTATTTAATTACACTATATGTAGTGTTTTATCATATTATATATTAGTTCATAAGTCAACTAAAATAATTTAAAAAAAGATAAATTTTAATACTTTTAAAGTAATGTAATTAGTTTTCTTAAAATTATTTAAAAAATTAATTAAATTTTATAATTAAGACCGGATGAAGTAAATTATGACAAAGAAAAAAAAAAACGAGAGCATCACACACCAATGGGACGAAGAAGCATCATTTTGGTGCTTATAACATATTGTACTATTTACCCAATTCATTAGATTCATCAAATCATCCCTCGAAACATCACTTTTTATTTTTTATTTTTTTATGTTTGTCATCGTTATATTGGGCTGTATCCGACGATTGGGTCTCCCAATCTTGTTAATTTGCACGATATAATGCTATACCCTATTCATTAATTTACCTGTTTATGGACTTGTAACTGGACAACGTACATTTACGTTGTTAGTTGTAATGAGCGGGTGCCGTTTCAGTGGGCCTAAAGTGTCGCCGTTTTAATTGGTGTGAAAAAACGTGTTCCCTTTATACCTAGTTAGTTCGGCAATACTTAATGGGCTCCCATATCTGCTTTTCTCTTTCAAGCGGGGGGGACGACTGGGACCACGTTGACTTCGCCCATTCCCTTTAGGCCCATTCGGTCCCTCTCAATAGCAAAGGATCATATCATGTTGCTGACGTAACAAACATCACATGGGTTAGCAATGGACAATGTAACCAGTTAAAATTTAAATATCTGTTTGAAGAGTATTTATAGTTAGTCTCTAACGTTACCTCAAATAAAATTGCCTTAAATGACCAACGAGTGGTTGGTTAGACTGGTAAGTGGGTTGGACCCCTATAAAAATAATAACGTGTATTCGATTTTCGAGAAACGCTCTCGTTGGGAGAGGGGCGAACCCCGTCTATGTGGGCGGCACTCCTACCCCTCGAATCCGGATTAGTCGGTTGCTAATAGACACCGGATTACATGGCATAAACACTTAAAAAAATTACTCTTAGGGACCTAACAGTAATATTTTCTTATTTCAAGATCTCTTTAATATAAATTCATTTATTTAGGACCTTAATGCAATTTTCCCTTATTTTTAGAAAGGGTGAGTTATATTTCCCCCTTTTATATGGATCTATCAAGCTGAACTAGTACGTGGTCCCACCAGGGTTATTCTGGTATTTTCATACTTGAATCCTAACCTTTCCTTTTGTGAAGGGGAGATTACTTGTATGCAGAGCGGACAGGGAAGAGGATTTCCGGAAGGATAGCTCCCCGAACCGACCAAACGTGTGCAAGGAAGAAATGTGTTAGGCTTCCGATTTCTCAGCACTACATTCGCCCAACCAAACGCCACCTTTCAATTACAGATATTTCGTGACATTTAACTATTTGTTGCTGTTCAGGTTCAAAAGGTCAAAAAAAAAAAAAAAACTATTTGTTGCTGTTACTATTCTCTTCATTCTTATTTATAATATCATGTTAACATTTTTTTTAGAGAATTTTAAGAAAGTTAATTATACTATTTAATCATATAATATATATAGTATTTTATTATATTATATATTAATTTATAATCTAGATAACATAATTTAAAGAAAAATGATAAATTTTAAAGTTTTAAAGTAATATAATTAACTTTTTTTAATTTTTTTTTAAAATCAATAAAATCTTATAAATAAAAACTATAATCACAGTAACAATAAAAACAAAAGTGATCAATACATTTGTGTTGGTTGCCTGAGTAACTACTGCCCTGGTAAGAAATGTCAAGAAAAAAAGAAAAAAAACAGCGCCACTCCATTTCGTATAAACATACTCTTCACTTTCTTTAAAATCTAATCATTAGTGTCGCTGGTCAGAAGTCTACGTGGGACCCAAATCTATTTTGTAGATTACATCAATTGATATTTGCAAGTGAACAGCGATGTAGGTTGATGGCCATGTCGTCACTCAATTGCTTATCTTAATCTATAAAGATTCTTAACTCAGTAGTAGCACACTATCTACAAATTTAGTCAATTAAATTTCAAAGAATAGCATGTGATTGTTGCAGATACGGTGTTGCTTTCTTTATTTATTGCTTTCTTTTTGGGGGTGTTTTGGCCTCTAGTTGACGAAACATTACTAAACTTTACGTCCTTATCACGGAACACCATTTCTCTCTATCGCCATCTGCCAACTTTTATATGCAAACTTTGACGTTCTTTCTTTAATCTTTTTTTTAATCCTTTTAAACATCCAATTACAAAGGTCAATCAACTTAGGGGATCCAGCCCAAGGGCAAGGGGGAAAAAAGAAAAGAAAAAGATGTTAAAGGAGGAATCCTTTTAACTATGCGCACACACAGATGCAAAGCTAGTCCTAGATTTAAAAATACAATCATATAATATTTTATATTATATAACCACACAGTTGGAAAATAGAGAATTCATCATATTCAGTCCACTAGCATTTAACTGCCCCGCGCTTTAATCATTTAGCAGTACCGCCTTCTGTTTCGTCAGCGGAAGATGGTCCCTCACCAATCTTGGCCGCTTCCATGAGTCTCAGATTCTCCATGTCCCTCTCTTGCGTGCTCTCCACTTTGCTTAGAGCCTTCGAGTTGGGCTCCTCAGACTTGTACTTGTACCATGAGGCCCAATAAAGATAGTTGATAAAGTTGAGGCAGCTCAGGATGGCCAGGAACCAATAGAACAGGTTCAGATTGTTTTGGTTCAAATCGAAGCCGTGCAGCCACCCTTGCTTGCTCGGTGTGATCTTTTTGGTAACTGCATTTATTACATTCACAAATACCGTGCTCAAGAAGTAACCCAAAGAAGTTGATAGCCATGTGAAAGAGGTTGAGAGAGATTTCATGCTTGAAGGAGATTCTCTGTAATAAAACTCCAAGAGTCCCACAAGAGTGAACATGTCTGCAACTCCGAATAAAGCGTACTGGAAGGAAAGCCAAAATAGACTAATGGGTTTAAGTGGGTCTTTCCTTCCTTGATCCCTTCTTTTCACCTCAATAACCCCTGCCACTGCCATTGAAATAGCAGAAAGTGCTAGGCCCACACCAACGCGTTGAAGCTGTGTGATCCCTGATGGGTGACGAGTGATCTTACGTGCGAACGGTACGAAGCAGAATTCGTAGATGGGAACGAGAATGGATATGAAAAGCAAGGGGATGACAGGAATGGAAGGTGCCGGGACAGTGAAAGAACCGAGTTTAAGGTTCATGACATTCCCTTGCTGCACTGAGAATGTCTGAAGCTGAGCTAAACAAGTGTTCATTATAATGGTGCTGCCGAATATTGGCAGCATTCTGGTCAGGATTTTCACTTCTTCAACCTGTGTCACTGTGCATACCTTCCATGGCTGTGATTTTGTTGAGTCTTCTTGAAGAATGGCCGCTTTATCTAGAAACCTGATTCAGAAAACCAGATCTTTTTCACATGCGAGTTAAAAGTACATGAATGAAGAAAGAGATCATTACCACCATCATCACCATCAATTGTTTCCTCAATTATTATGCATGGGAAGGATTGATTCCGATTATTATTAATAAACAAAAAGGCGTAGAAAAAGGAGAAATAATTGAACTTTGAACTGATCACCCAAAAAGCTTTTCATTTTTCCCAGCATGAGATTACCCCACACCAAAACTGCTAGTTACCTACTGAGTATGGAGAGACATCCCACCAAGAAAAAGAAGAAAAGAGAGGAAATAAACTGCAAACAGTACTGTTGTGTGAAGACTATTTTTTTGGGTTTTCCCCTTTATTTTGTCAGGAAACTTGATGTTTTTCACACGGCAAAGATATGCTTTACCATTATCATTCTCCATATTTCTGCAGCTCCTACCCGCGAAGGGGTAACAATAGTAGGCCCCGGCTCCTTGGCCTCACCTACTATGTCGTACATGGAAAATAAAGAATCCAAACATGCCAATCGGCTGGAACTTGTGTTTTTATATGGTTGTTTGTATGCTACCATATGCAGAAAATTATTTAGTCTTGAGTGATTAATGCAAGCTGTTGATAAGTAGAAAGATTTGAACGCCAAGAAACTCAATCATGAATCACCTCATCTGATTCGTGTGTGCTATCTTCTCTACGGTATCATCCTTATCACTAATCTCATAGAGTTGTTGATGAGGATCTGGCAATGGTAGCTTTCGGTTCTTGAACGCCACAACAAAAACCTGTAATAAACAAAGGACAGTTCTCTCTCAACTCAATTTAAGCTGGGAATTAAGTGTTTAGCCTGTGTTAAAGAAAAGGGACGTGGAGATTCATTTTTCACAGACCTGAACAATCCTGAGAATGGGGCTATCTCCAGGAGTTTTGATGCGGTACAGTGGCTTGCCAAGAGCAAGAGTCACAAAGCCAACAAAAGAAGCGACAGTGATAATGAAAAATCCCCAATGCCAAGCTCTTTGAGTGCTAACCCACACAACACCTGTAACTCCAACAATTGCTCCCACTGTTGAACTCAGCAGAAGCCAATTGAAAAAGCTGGCGAGAGCTTTTGCTTCAACTGGATCCTTCTCGTCAAACTGGTCAGCCCCAAATGCAGTCATACACCCTCTAACTCCTCCTGTACCTAGAGCCAGTAAACACAGTGATGTGTAGAACATCGCTGCTATGCCACCTTCTAGACAGCTCGACTTCCCACAAGCGTCTGGGTGTAAATTATTTGAAGCAGCTTGAATTGTGACCACAACCAAAGCCTGTAAAGCATGGATTACTTGAACAGGTTAAAATTTCAACTTATATTTTTAATCAAACAAGTTTAGTTTTACCACGGAAGATTTTTCTATGTTACCAGAACTTCGAGGAAGCCGAAGATCAAACAGGTGGTGAGCCTGTTTAAGTAAGTGTCTGAGACGAAACCACCAACGAGGGAGAGCAAGTAACTTGAGCCCATGAAGCTTGTGAGGGTGTTCGCAGAGCTGGAGAGATCAAAGTGCATCACCCCATAAAAGTACAGAACTAAGCTCACCATGTTTGCCACTGAACCCATGTTGTCCAACGATGACAAGACTGGGGAATAATAAAAAAAGATTAGAAGCAAGAAAAAACATTTTAGCATGCGTAATTAGCAGAGGGCAGATCAGAGTTGATGGTAGTTCCAGAGTATATTTAGCTTACCGAAAATGAACATGGAAGCTCTGAATCCACCTTTTCGTTTCTTCCATTGGGATTGGGTTAACTCTTTGCCTGCCTGTGAAATGAGCAGAATCAGATGTGAAACTCATCGACCACATACAGAGAGAGAGAGAGAGAGACAACAGAGTAAGAGAGATCGATTGAATGACCAAGGCCAAGGGCTTACCATCCTCGAGAAATGGAGAGAGTATCAGACAATAATGTGCAGTTCTGAGGAAATGGTGCAGAATGGCTTAGCGAACATATAACCCAAAAAGGAAGCTTTCCAGGACAACTATCTGGAATTCAGACAAGAATCGTAAAAGAAGCAGCTTTAAAAGCATAAAAAATTGCACACGATTGCTCCTTACCCTCGCACTGTTCACTACTTTTTTTTTTTTTTTTTTGCTTTCTTTCTTTCTTAACTGCCTTCCCTCCACCCAATCTTATATCTCGTCTCTCTGTTCCTCTGCTACTCTGCTAATCTGATTGACTGTTTAAAGCTAAAACAAGTCACATTACGAGCGCTAATCAACCACACAATGAGTCCAACACACACGCCCCCACACCGCTTGATTTATTTACTTGTCTTCGTTGAATAATCCGTCTCCGGCGTCTTATCGCTGTCCTTAACCACAAGCTTTCGGTAAAGCTCGTGGGCCTAAATGAAAGAAAATGATTGCTTATATTATATATACATCTGCAATACTTTTTCCCCGCCTTACTGCACACCCGCACAGCAAGTGATTAAGCCGAATTAGCCTAATATCACATGGTTTGTCTCCCCAAATTGTTGTTTATCCTTTTCATTAGCACCGGAGGAAGCACTTTAATAATGGTCAGTCTGAAAGAAGAGGGGAACGGGGGACTCATGAACTGTTAATCAAGGGTTGAGACTTGAGGCCTAAAATACAACAGCTTAAAGTCCAAGTTTCAGTGTTATATATATTAAATTATTAATGACTGGCGGTGTCTTGAAAGGACGACTTTTAAGGTTCAAAATTTAACCCAGGTTTGACAGATTTGTCTGGTACTCGATAAATACAACACCCTCCTATGTAATACTAATACTACATAAAAAAGAGGGTACATGGCAGGAAAAAGAAAACAAAACTGGAGGTCAAATAATATTAAACAACGCAG
>JBAGKO010000010.1:2568910-2595327 GCA_037177275.1 Acacia concinna
GTCTGGTACTCGATAAATACAATATGATATGTATCATCCGATGTACTAATATTAAAAGAAAAATGAGAGTACAACGAAATAGGAAAAAGAAAACAAAACTGCAGGTCAAATATTCAAAAAACGTAAGGGGGTCACATGATCATACAGCTCAGAGGGTGTCCTCGGTGTCTTTGATATCATAGCACCACACAGTGACTGTGGAAGGGGCTCCTGCTGAAAGTGAGAGAGTGGGGATTCTGATTTCTGAGTATTTTGCGTTTGCTCGGGACTAGTGATCTCATTCCCATTGAGAATATCATTTCCTTACCCGAAACGTCCCTTTCAAAATGGCAGTGTAACTTGTAGTATAGTATCTCTATCCCCTCTCAAAAATCACTCTTTTTATTTTGTTTATTTTCTTGGTTGGGTTCCACTGTCAATTAATTGTTTCATCATCCTGTTTGATTGGTGGGTGAGGGCAAAGATTTTCGTTGGTATCGTCCCAAGAAGCTTTGTTCAGTAGTATGGGCATCAGTTTTCACGTTGACAGGTGATACCTATAATCTTTGACTTAACAACACCAGCCCCCTTTTTAATTATAAAAACTGAATAAAGTTTAAATTGTTATTTTTTTAAAGTCAATAAAAAATTGCCCTACCAGTACCAGTACTTGAACCTATGCGAAATAAAAATATTTATTTTCTATATAACCAATAACAATCATAGTTTTCAAACTCTGACCGGACTGGCCAGGTCAGCCCGGGAACAGGCGACCCGGCCATGAAACCAGTCTGGGTTGGTCATTAGACCGAGTGAGCCGGTCAACCCGGCCAGGTTACAGGGTTAACCCAGTTTGTTTATTTGTTTTTTAAAATTTATAAATTTAAAAATAAAAAAATTAATTTTTTTAAAAATATATTTATTTATTTTATGTGGTAGATATAAATATTAGTCAAAGTTCATAATAATTTTTTTCTTAATGATTAAAGAATTGTATGTAGAAATAATTTGTTATTATCTATATATTTTGATAATTTGTTAAAACAGTAAAAAGAATAGTTATGATTATTAATTACAATATCATTAGATGATCAATTGATATTATATTATCTCAATATATCAAAGAAAATATAAAGAATGGTTGATAAGTATATAATTGTTTGTTATTGGTTTAATGTGGTATTAAATTAATTTTGGATAATATGACACTATAATGAGAATTGAAATTTATTTTTTATTCTCGCTTATCTGAGACTGGATTGACTCCGATATGACCCACTGACCCTTAACTTAGTAATCCGAGCGGTTTAATGTTCGGCTTGGATTTCAGAATCTTAATAACGATTGTTAAACGAGTGAGAGAACTAAAAAATAAAGGAAAGGACGTGACTTTTCGAGCGACAGTGGAGCTAGGAAACAAAGGAGGTTACTAATTGGCAAACGCAGTGATTGATATATAGAGAGGGACGAAACAAACAGGAGATGACTTGAGGGATCAATTTGGGTGCGTATAATGAATCTTTTTCACTATGGGGCTGGGCTGCTCATCATGCTTTTCCATCCCAATTAATGAAACAGCACCGTATGGTCCATACATTTGTTTATTTTCCCCACAAAAAGTGTGAATTATGATCAAAAGTGGTTTTGAATTTGGGTGAGAGAGTTGGATCAACGTCTTTCCGAATCACCCACCCATGTTCGCGTTCAGTTCATTGCCTTTTGTGAGTGAGTGATCGATGGCACAGCTTCTCTCTCTGTCTCACCGCTCGCCCGCCGGCGCCCACCCAAATTTCGCCAATCCCGTTGGACAGATCATGCAGTAATATCATCATCCCCAATCTACAATTCTTCTAGATACCCAACGCATCCTCTGTACCTGTCGTTTTCGTCCTTAACAATTCCATGCCTGTCGTTTCCATTTGTCTGTCCCCGACATTTACTTTTTCTTTTCCCTCCACCCCTTTGCCATTTCTTCAATCTTTCCCTTTCCCCCCAAGCCCACGTTCCATTTTTATCCTCACAAGTCACACCTCCACTGATTGTGCCAATAAACAATATAATACTCGTACATCCTAATTTCCACTAAAGGAACAAAGAACGTGCTTCAGCCAATCAAGTGCTTTTCAATTACACAATAGCATTACTTACGTCAAGTGTTCATATATTTACGGATAGATCATAGATATCTTTGCAACCGAGTATCATGCGACTCTGCCTTTTAAACAACATCACGTGTACCTCCTGGCAGGAAACTACTCATATGCACAGAAGAATTGTTTTCATCCAAACGTATAAATTTTTAATTGCAATAAAATTATACCTGGAGCATATAACTTGCGGTCTTTTTAAGGTGAAATGATATCGTCCTCGAGCGAAGCGAATTGAATGATGACTTGGAGAGGACACACCTGAGCCTCGGAAGTAAGGAAGGAAAGATCCGATGTGCGTCCAAAGATCACGAGTCAATCAGTCTCGCTTCCACGGAAAGGCCCATTTTACTCTTCGCCCAACTTCACTATGGGGCCAAGCCAATCAAGACTGTGAACCCTAACCGATAAGCCCTCATGTTGGGCTAGATTTTGTCCACTCCAGATAATAGCTTAGGCCCACTATGATGATTGCCCATAATCACTATGGGCCCAATTTAAGAGTAAGCATTAATTAAATAAATAGAGGAGAAGCCTCTGGTCTTCGGACGGTGTACATTATTTTTGTACACAAATACTTGTTGTAGTTGTATGCACGTATTTCTACATTTCTAGACTGCCCGCCACTCCACTCCTCAGTGGGCGGGAAGCATCTTTTTCCCTCCTTAAAGCCTGAAGCCGAGGCCTGCCCTTCCTCTTCTTCTAACCTCCCTTCTCTGTTCCTCTATTACTCTCCCATTCAAAGAACATGGGTATTAAGGTATTAACTTTTTCTTCATATTCACGTTCTCAAGCTGTGCAATTTCTAATTCGTTTTGGAAGTAATTTAACTTGTTTTGTTGAGAGTTTTTTATTTAGGGTTTAACAAAGCTTTTAGCGGACAATGCCCCCAAATCCATGAAGGAGCATAAATTTGAGAGCTACTTTGGCCGCAAAATTGCCATTGACGCCAGTATGAGCATCTACCAATTCCTAGTCTGTATCCTTCACCTTGCTTCCTCATGATTTGATTAGCCTTGAAGACGTTTCAAGAACAAGGATCCTTGTAAATCTTGTATAATAGTTGCATTTGATTTGGCGCAGATTGTCGTGGGAAGAAGTGGGACTGAGATGCTTACCAATGAGGCTGGTGATGTTACCAGGTCAACTTTTGGAGAAAATTCTTCTCTGGAATAAAATAAGTCAATTTCAGACGAGTATTAACATAATTTAGCCATTCTTTGGAAAATCTATTCACGATGACATTTTTTTTTTAATCTCGCTCGTTGTTACAGTCATTTGCAAGGCATGTTTTCACGGACTATCAGACTTCTAGAAGCTGGAATAAAGCCAGTGTAAATTGTTTAATCTTCCTTTCGTTGAAACCCTCATTTTGTTCTCTAACTTGCGCGCTCTTGCTGAACTTATAATGCATATGTCCAGATATGTTTTTGATGGGATGCCTCCAGAATTGAAGAAACAAGAGCTGGCTAAACGGTATAATTTGTGACATTTCTGTCACTTGTAAGAACTCACTACATTTTTCGAGGTCTTCAAACTTGCCGTTTTTTTTAATCAAAATTAAAATTTTGCTTCGCTCAATACACTTTTTTACCTAATTATCAATCATTAACAGTTTCTCAAAGAGGGCAGATGCTGGTGAGGATTTGTCTGAAGCCAAGGAGGTATGTTCTTAATCTATTTTTGACTCTCCTCACCTTTTTTTTTCCTGCAAAACATGTATCATATATTGACATGGCTGCTTTCTTTTTTTGCCCCAGTCTGGCACTAAGGAAGACATTGAGAAATTCAGTAAACGGACTGTGAAGGTGGGTCTTCTTCATTAATCCATTTCTACTTATAGGAAGTTTTTAATCACCACGTATGACTATTTTCCTTGCCATTTCCCATTTTCTGCGTGCTGTTGAACCCCTAGCTTCCACTCTCCTGCAGGTGACAAAGCAACATAATGAAGACTGCAAAAGGCTTTTAAGACTCATGGGAGTGCCTGTGGTTGAGGTAGCATTATGCTAATGTGGATATCTGTGTCATTAATTGCACCCGGTTACTAAGGCCTTGGTTTGTGCAGGCTCCCTCAGAAGCAGAGGCACAATGTGCTGCACTTTGCAAGTCAGGACAGGCAAGTGATTATATATATTTGACTTTTATGTATGCATACGTTTATGCTGTGTTTTTTACTTTCGTGCTTTCATATTTTTCCTATCTAATTGTATTTTTGTATCGTGCTAATATCAGTTGTTTTATTTATCTTTAGGATGTCACAGAACTAATTAGAAACATTGCTTAGTTCAGACCTCTGATGGAATTTATATAGAACATTTATATATTATAGGTTTATGGAGTAGCTTCTGAAGACATGGACTCATTGACATTTGGAGCTCCTAAATTTCTTAGACATTTGATGGATCCTAGCTCCAAGAAAATCCCAGTCATGGAATTTGAAGTTGCAAAGGTCCTGACTTCTTTTAACACATGGTATTCTTACTGTTTGACCTGCTCATGCTGATATTTCTCTTCCTTCAGATTTTGGAGGAACTAAATCTTACCATGGATCAATTCATTGACTTATGCATTCTTTCTGGTTGTGATTACTGTGAAAGTATTCGAGGTAATGTGTATCTCTCATTTATCTGTTTTATGCTAGGATCTGGGGGTTGAATTTATGATTGCCATATATTCTCAATATGCATTGATATATAATATAAGTCATCTATGCTGCAGGGATTGGGGGATTGACTGCCTTGAAACTCATACGTCAACATGGGTCTATAGAGAATATACTGGAGAATATCAACAAAGAGAGGTTTTTCTAACTCATCATCACAGAATTTATTGTATACAATTTCTTTACTTATGATGTGCTGAAGTCATGTGATGCAATCATAAGATACATGTTTCATTTTGTTAAACGTTTGATACATCCTTGGGGGTTGGACATGGGGACCTAGATATTTTAGTCATGCTAAGTTTGCTGATGATCTAACCCAAATGACCTCACAACTTATCTGCGTGCCATTTAAATGTTTCGGCATTTGGCTCATTTATCTACAAATGATTTCTTCCCTTTTTGATAGTTTACATGAGATCAATAATTTCTATTGTTGCTAGAGAAGCTTATTGTTGCTTACAGACTCCTAGATGGTCTCTTCTCATGATACTGCATTCTTGATATTATGCTGCTGATCTTTCATCCTTAGTAATACATACAGAACATCCGTTCAGGTACCAAATACCAGATGATTGGCCATATAAGGAGGCTCGACAACTTTTTAAAGAACCACTAGTCTTAACTGAAGAAGAACAACTTGATCTTAAGTGGACTGCTCCAGATAAAGATGTAATAACTATTCTTATTGAGAAGTTCATTATGCTTTCAAATATACAGAGATACCCATACATACATGCTCATACTTATATGTGCTATTTTTATGCATCTTGATATCATTATTTGTTTATCTGTATATATATTGGTATTTTGTGATGATTACTAGACTACATTATGTTGCATTTCTCACAGGGGCTGATTACATTTTTGGTAAATGAGAACGGTTTCAATGCTGACAGGGTCACAAAGGTTTGTTGCCTTGACTGTCATTGCCATGGCCCTTCTGATTATTATTTCAATTTATTTTGGAATCATGTCTTATATGTTTTCTATATACAATTTAGGCAATAGAAAAGATTAAAGCAGCAAAGAACAAATCATCGCAAGGCCGGTAAGTGATCTCTATCTCACTGAGAATGAGTGGTAAGCCCTTTTCTTTTCTCGGGTCAATAATACCCAACTCCCTTTCCCTCTTCCTGCATTGCTTACAACAGGTTGGAATCCTTTTTCAAGCCTACAGTGAATCCATGTTCACCCATTAAACGGAAGGTATGGTTCCAATAAATCTATCATGTCATTTTTTGTCTTGAATTTGTTGAAAATCCCATTGAAAATACTTTGACAAAATGTTTAAATGGAAAAGTTGATAAATGGCTTTTGGATATATACTGAGCTTAAAAATAAGGAAAAATTGCGTTGAGGTCCCAAATAAGGAAATTTACGTTAAAGTGGTTCTGAGATAGAAAAAAATTACTGTCAGGTCTTGTAGAGTTGTCAGTGGCGCCTCAGGGGTTGTTAATGACAATCCGATCACAACACATGGGGTTGTTAACTGGAACTCTTTGAAGTATATTCCCATGCTCGGGATTTCTACGCTATTTTCCCTACAAATAATAGACATGATATTATACTAGAAATTCTCTCATATTTACCAGAAATCCTAAAGGCAATTTTCTTGCGGAAGTTCTGGCATAATAACTGAAAAGCAAATGCCTGCTTAGAATTTTCATGTCAACATGTAATTGAGATGTTATCTCTTCATCTTTCTTGTCAAGGTCTATGATCATTGGTGACTTGATCTGGCCAATATATACTCTAGGGTCCTTTCTCATTGTTCAGTTATCTGAGGTTTCTAATGGTCCTGAAACTCAACAACACCGGTGAACCATCAAAGCCAATCTATACTTGCGTGTATTCTGTTACTGTAACCAGCATGATCTAATTATAATTGTGTTAACACGTAATTTTAATTGGAAGTAGATTTAATTTGGTATATATAGTGACTTCAGACTAGAGGGATACGCTCCTACATTCCTCAGTCAATATATCATGGCAATTCAGTGTATGGGTGTTCTCAGCCATGCTACACATTGGGGAGGGTACTTCGTTGGGTAGCTGTAGTGTTATACAAGAGTTTACAATAAACTGATAGAGCTCTTCCACTTGATGGCTTGAGATTGTCAGTAAATGCTTTTACAAAATCCATCATTGCATTTTATTGCCCGTTGAAGCATATCCCTAGTAATTGAATCTTGGTATTCTATATAATCTAGATAAAATGTTGATAATGATTGAAGTCTAACTAAAGAGGAGCAAACTGCTCGTTTTTAAAACGAAGCTGAAGTAGTCCATTAACGTCGGTCTGTCTTGCTAAGTGCTTTATGTTTTCCCCTTTATAGGAAACACCAGTGAATACTGCTAAGGAGACTAACAAAAAGGCCAAGGGTGGTGGTTCGAAGAAGAAGAAATAGTTGATTGACACAAGAGAGTGAAAAAGAGCCGGTTTACCTTGTGATCAGGTAGGAGTCTCTCAGCTTGGATCTTCCGCTTCTGGTTTATCTAGAATGTATATCTTTGCATGTATTGGTTGCTGGAATTACTGACCTGAGAGTGGGGCGATATTTTATTTTCAATAACTACTAGTTAGGTTGAATTATGATGTGAAATTGTTAGAATGTATGATTTGTTTACCAGTTCCTAATGCCATATTATTGTTTTTCAGTTTGAACGGGGTTGACAACTTGCAATGGTAGAGTGCGATCAGCCAAATCGTAAAATACATGTAGTGCCAGCATGTGGTATAGAGTTTTGCATTTTGACTGATCTATCCAGACACTTCTGCTTGTCATTCAATGAGAATTTGAAATGCGTTAAATTCGGTTAATTCATTAATCTTCTATTGGCCGCTTTCATTCTTTGATTTCTAAATCACTGCATGATGACATTGACATGTACAATATGGTTCTAGGGGATTCACGGTGGGTTTTGGGCTGCAATCTTATTCGGCCACTAACTCTGTTTGGCATGGGAAGCGAATGGGATTAAAAGCTTTTAAATGATTTTTTTTGTTTTTATCCTACACATTTGTTGTCAATTTCTTCTAGATTGAACTCATTAAAATATTTTGGGAAAATTACACTTAGGTCTCAAATAAGGAAATATATGTCAAATAGGTCATGTGAAAAAAATATACTCTTCTCAAGTCCCAAGTTAATAAATTTATTATTGTCAAGTCCCAATTAAGGTTGTTAATATAGCCACTGGGGTTGTTATTAACAACCCCAGGCTCTATATTAACAACTTTGGGACCTGACAGAAATAAATTTCCTACACGGGATCTATTTGACGTAAAGTTCTTTATTTAGACCTCAATACAAATTTCCTAAATATTTTCTTATTCCCTCCAATGAGATGAGATTGTTTCCAACGTGAAGACAGTTGGATAACTCAGATCAAGTCACATGCTAATTACTCATCGACTTGTATATAAAAATTGTCACTAGCCTTGATAGGAAGATAAATATCCGACCAACTCCAGCGTTGATTTTTTTTTAAAAAAAGAAAGGTGGTGTCGGCAAAAGCTGTACTAAATAAACTAAGAATATATTAAATGGTAAATGGTCAAGTTTAACTATAAACTTTTCTTCAGAGGCGTCTAGTACCATAAATTTTTTTTAAGAGAAAAAATGTACATAAACTTTTAAAAATAGGACAATTTTAACAATTTGTATATTTAAACTTTTAAAGCCGATAATGCTATTAAAGGGTAAGGGGCATATTTAATAATGAAATTTTCATATAGGGGGCATATGACACTAAACTCTTAAAAGGGGGTAAATTTAACAATGAACTCACAGCCTGGCATCATAAACTCTTAAAAGAAAGGCAAATTTAACAATATGCTTGTTGAACCTCATTCTTCTTGA
This sequence comes from Acacia concinna, assembly GCA_037177275.1. Taxonomy (NCBI): domain Eukaryota; kingdom Viridiplantae; phylum Streptophyta; class Magnoliopsida; order Fabales; family Fabaceae; genus Acacia; species Acacia concinna. Next base: position 2,577,568 of record JBAGKO010000010.1, read on the forward strand.
AGCAAGATCTAGTTCTCTCTTGCTCCCTCACCTCTTTCATCATGTTCCACCACCTACTGGCTACTGCCATTATCCTCGATATTTATTGAGCCCATCATTTATATTACTTCTTCTCCCCCACTAGAGGTTGTCAGAGAACCAGCTTTGGTATATTACATTTCCAGTGAAATGTTTATAAAATATAGATTTATGATGATAGATTTTTTGACACAGTACCAAAATTTGAAACAAGAGTGAAATCATTATTCAAAAAGACATGAGTTCGCTCTTAATTAAAAAAACAAGATGATTAAGAGAACGAGCTTCTTAGACTCTTACTGATTGAGCAACCTTGCTGAAGATATCTCTAACCAGATCATCAAATAGGAGAAATTGGGCAATAACATATAAAGTAATAGGCAAGATGACAACAACATAGAGCGGAAAAACGATTTGCTTCAGGTTGTTCTTGAGGACGGAGAAGAACCTGGTGGAGAAAGAAACCAATACGAAAGTGATGGTGACGAAAAGCGAACTCAGACCCATGAGAAGCTTGAGAGGTAGATCTTTACGGAAATCTTGAGGCTGATGGCGGAAGGTGGTGGAACATGATGTGAGAAGTGGGGGAACATGAGAGAGCCATGTCTTGCTTTAAGAAGAAAGGAGGTTCAATGGACGGATTGTTAAATTTGCCCCCTTTTTTTAAGAATTTCTGATGTCAGGTGCTCATACGAGAAAAGTTTATTATTAAATTTGCTCCCTTTTAAGAGTTTATGGTGTTAGGCGCTCCTATAGAAAAAGTTCATTGTTAAATTTGCCCTTTACCTTTGACGGCGTTAGAAGTTCAAATGCACAAATTATTAAATTTGCCCCATTTTTAGAAGTTTATATACATTTTTACCCTAAAAAAAATTATGGTGTCAAGCGCCCTTTAGAGAAAAATTTATGATTAAATTTGCCTCTTTACCCTATATTAAAACACAGAGGTTCTTTACATCCTGGATGTTTTTCACAAGGGATTCTAACATTTGGTGTGTTTTGTAGCCGGATATGCCATTCAAAATAGATGTTTAGAGTGCAAAACTGACATTGGGAATGATGCCAGCTTATTTGAGTGTTTGGTTTCACTGTTAGCGGATTGAACTTCTTTCTAATGTCTTATTCCAATAAGTAAAAAAATGTAGCTTATTTCCAAATTGTCCGTTTTGATTTTTATTTTATTTTTTGTTATAACTTACTTATTTCAGTCATAATTATAAGACCTAATTAACTTTTTTAAAGAATTTTAAGAAAGTTAATTAAATTATTTTTAAATATTAAAATGTATCTTTTTCCTTAAAATATTTTGTTTGATTTATGGACTAATATATAATATAATACTCCAATTGATTTTAATTATAAGGGCCTGTTGATTTTTTTAGAAGATCTTAAAAAAATTTTAAGAAATTTAATTACATTACTTTAAGACATTAAAGTTTATCGTTTTTCTTCAAATTATATTGTTTGACTTATGAATTAATATATAATGAAACGAAACACAATATATGACATGATTAAATAATGTAATTAGTTTTTTAGGATTTTCTTAAGATTCTCTAAAAAAGTCAACGGGCTTTTATAATTAGGATTGAAGAGAGTATTAATCACAATATATGATAGATTCATGTCTTTTTTAATTATTTTCCATTAAAAGTTATTTTTAATATATTAACCAAATAAATTTTATTTTTACATAAGTAATTTATAAATGACTTATGCCACTTTCAATTTAAATATGATCACATCATACAATTTAACTTATATCTAATTTAATTTATTTATAAATCTAATTATAAATAAATAATTTTTTCTACCGTTATTTTAAACAGACCGTTTGTACACAAGCCGGTCAGTACATTTGTTAGCTTTCAATTCGTAAACTGAAGTTCAGAAGTTATGATCCAATCGTGCCATAAGAGCTTTCCAATTTCCCTAAGAAGATTGCAGAGTGGATGAGACTGAGAGAAAGTCAAAATGACAGGGTTTTTGTGAAATCTTATTTGGTTATATTGGGAAGCCTCTTACGGAGAAGCGATTCCCAAATACGTGTAATTATTGAACCAACGTAACGGAATTATTGAGATGCTGTATTCTATTAGAGTTGACCCGTAATTTAATTTGAGCTGCAAATACAGGTAATCTGATTGGGGGTGATGTGAATGATGGGTTATCCTTTGTCGTTTGATTGCCTTCAAATTTGTTCCAATACGAAAAAAATGATGGACTTTTGAATAAAATTTATAAGAAAGTAGCCAAATAGTAATAAAATCTAACATTGAGACAAAGATGATGGGGCAGGCGATAGGCTGGTTCCTACCCACCTTGTGTCGGTGTGTGCTTTACGGACTCCGGCTTCTTCATGTACGTACCCAGGAGCAGTTTATGATTTTTACTGAACTGCAAAAATCGTTCATTAAAAATTTTATCGGCACCTATATTTTTATACATACAGAGTACCAATACTTAAATTTAGATGATTTTGATTAATTAAATTATGAAACAGAATCTTTTTATTATTGTTTTATGGTGGGCGAACATGGCGTATAGTACTAGCTAGCCGCCATGTATTGCGTTTAATACGAATTTGTACAGATTGGCGAGAACAGAAGAACATTGGAACCGTGTATAGTTAATTAGTTATAGGAATCAGACATTGAGGCTAATAAAAGGAGCATGTACCTAAGAATAATAATAATGGCTAGGCTTGCCTTGACTTTTCTTTTGGCCTCTCCAGTTAAATGCATGCCACCCTTATAAATACTCCTCTTGACTCTCTCTTGTTATCATCTGATCATCTTCTTTCTGTGCACTTTGAAGGGTCAACCCTCTGCATTGTACTCCCCTTTAGGGTTCGAATTAATCATACACACCCAACCATGGAGTTGTCCTTCTCATTCTCTCTGCTTCTGCTCCCTCTCGCCATGCTTTTTGCTGCTGTCATCGCCTCTGATCCCGACCCTCTCCAAGATATCTGTGTCGCCGATCTCACCTCCGGTACCTCGCCTCTCTTTTACACTGCTTTCCTTTAATCTACAATATGACCTCTCAACTTCTTCTTTTTATCAGTATTTTTTTTAATCATCCGTGAGGACAATCTCTTCTGATCTGTCTGGTTTTATTTTCTTTTAGAATACGTTGACTGGCCCTCACTAGTAATGACTCCATTAATTAATCACGTTATGAATGATTCAAGATTTGTTTCTACTGTTTGAATTTGAGACACTCTCATTACTGAAAGAAGCTTGTGAAAACAATATACATATCTACAGCTGTTAAGGTCAACGGGTTCGTGTGCAAGGATGCTGCCAAGGTGAATGCCTTAGACTTCTCCTCTAACATACTGGCCAAACCAGGAGCCACCAATAACACGTTTCGCTCGGTGGTCACCGGAGCCAACGTTCAGAAAATCCCTGGACTCAACACCCTCGGCGTCTCACTCTCACGCATTGACTACGCGCCCGGTGGTATCAACCCACCCCACACCCACCCCCGCGCCACCGAGATGATTTTTGTGATGGAAGGTGAACTTTTCGTGGGCTTCATAACCACGTCCAATCAGCTCATATCCAAGAAGATTCAGAAGGGTGAGGTGTTTGTGTTCCCCAAAGGTTTGGTTCATTTCCAAAAGAACGTTGGGTACGAAGCTGCCTCTGTAATTGCAGCATTCAACAGTCAGCTTCCTGGTACGCAGTCTATCGCCACCACCTTGTTCGCCGCCACGCCGCCAGTGCCGGACAATGTTTTGGCGCAGGCGTTCCAGGTGAGTACCAAGGAGGTTGATAAAATCAAGGCTGGGCTCGCACCCAAGAAGCAGTAGGTTGACGGTGTTGCTCGGTTTCGTTCAGTTTCTGTCAATTGTATTCCACCCGCCACCCATTTTACTTTTATAGCCTCTGTAATTTGGAATTCATGAAAAATAAAGAATTTGACTTCTGAGTTATAATAATGTGAACTTGTTCGTAGGCTCTTCTGTCAAATGTACTGTCAGAGGATCAGCTGATTTTTCTCAAATCATACCTTCCATGCATAGTTGTTTTGTTTTCTCTATGAGGAATAGTAAAAAGTTAACCATGTCCCTCCCACTTTTCTGGTTTTTGTTCTTTTTCTTTTCCAGTTTTCGGGTAATCTTGGAAGCTACAAGAACAGGACAAAAAGGTTTGATGAACAAACCATGGGATCTTGATTCGCTCTGTTAAAAAAAAAAAAAACGATTAAATAGATTATAGGGCAAAATGATGTTATCGTTTATCTTCTCTTGCATTCAATCTGTTTTAATATAGCTGCAAATCTGCAGTTTTGCGTTTTCTCATGGCAGTGACGAGGCCGCCTTCAGTTATTGAATATTGATGTATGCCATATTCCTTGGAAATGCTGGATAATTGAGATTTGCACGAAACCCTCTCGGATAAGATAGTATTTAATAATTCTAACCCATCAACTTTATGTCAAATCTCGTACAATACATAATATAGACATTTCAACAAGACATGTACCAGTAACTTGTGGATAACACTTTTATATTCTGCTTAACATGCAAGTTTACAATAATACTACTCACAGCCTGTTTGTCATGTGAGCGTTAATTTTTTTTTTTTTTATAAAAAGAAAAGTGGCTTTAAGACTTAAAAAATGATACTTAAATACTAGTTGAATTTTTAAAATTAAAAAATATTTATTAACATTTTAAAAAGACATTAAAGTACTATAATTAAATTGAGTTTTTTAAATTTAGTTATGTGAAAAGTAATCTACAAACTAGAAAATTTCATTACTATTTTTACAATTCTCATTAGTCAACTTACGAAAAATCCCCTCTTTCCTTTATTTTTTAAATTTGATGATGTGAAAAATGATTCACAGACTAACGAATTCTATTACTATTCTTGCAAATCTCATTACTCAATTTGTGAAAATCTCCTCTCCTCTATCATGAGAAAATTTTTCTTTCCTCTGTCACTATGCGTCAGTCAATGTCAGATAAACAATGCTGTCAGAGGGAGAGAGAAAAACAGAGATTAGAAAAAACTAAGGAAATCCATTAATCTTGCAAATCTCATTACTCATATTGTAAAATCCTACTGTTCACATCAGAAAATTTGAAAAACCCAATTTAGTCTATGATACCTTAGTATCTTTTTAAAATATTAACAAACCAATTTAGATTTAACAATTTCAAATAGTATTTAAGTGTCATTTTTCCTTATAACTTTTAGTTATAAAATATCGGATCGGACAATAAACTGGTTACAATATGAGTTTATGGTATAATAATTTAATTAATAATAATAAAATAATATTATATATAGACATAAAAATTAAAGAAAGGAGAATTCTAAAAAATTACCTCACTAAATTTCAAAACCACGAAAAGGTGGGATGTTAACATTTTCAATGGCCCGGTTAATGATTTATCACTTATCAAAAGAGAGAAAATAATAATAAAATTGGCCATCACGGTTGGCAATCATATATAATAAATAAATAGAGCCGACAAAGTTCACAACAAAAATTGTCATTTCAGAGCAGGCTTTCACAATTTAGGATATCAGCTAGTCCCAAAAGATTCCCATTGACGTAATTCCACAACCTTGCGGTCCCCACCAATTAAAGAGTTGAGCATTAGTACAGAAGCTGTTAAATATATATATTTTTTTTAAAGGCTAGGAAATGGGGAAAAAGAACACACACAACGGATTACTTCAAACTTGTTTGCTGCCTCCCATCAGGGATTGCATATAGCACGATAGGTTTTGAAGGACGCAAGAATGGTACATCACACCTGAAATACCCCTTCCTCTCCAGCTGCAACATCTCTCCATGCTTTAAATTTCTCATGTTTGAGTCTCCAAATGCAGCAGTCTCCTTCTTTGTGCAGGGGTTAATAACATCAAGGAAATCCTCCCCTTCTTCAAGCTGCAATAAAAAAGCATGGTAAGTTGTTTTTTCACACTTACTATTACTGATACGCCAAAGTCCAAGCGTCAAACTAAAGCTCCAATAATTTGAAGATGCATAAGATGAAATCTAACACCGTCCCGCAAAAATAATCAAATCAATTAAATGAATATAGCATGTGTACATAAAATACATTAATCTACAAAATCCACCCCGGATATAATTACGATGTTTTCTGTGAATATATTAATTATGTTTACAATATTACAGTGGACAGGTTCGTACCTTTTTCTTCGTAATTAAATGATCAAAGTCAACCAATGTGAGGTTAACTAATTCATCTATCTCAGGTAGCCAAGTAACTTTCAGTTTTGTCGTCTTCACAGATCCTTCAAGATGCAAGACACCACTTAACCGTGTGACATTACCCTCTTGGTCCTTCTCTATTTCCTGTACTACAGCATTTCCCCAGTCCATCAAGGTGACTTCCTCACCGGCAGACATGGACAATGCATCAGCATGGTCTATCCATATCCGATTAGTGTATGTTGTTGCTTTTTCTCCAGCTCCTTCGTACTTTTTGTGCCTAGGAATAATACGAACAAATGGCTTCTCAGGACCATCAGTTAGGGTCAGCAACACACGTTTCTCAGCAATGACAGCAGTATGTCTAGGACAGACTGGGTCAATTATTTTCTTATTAATGGTCCAGAGCTTGTCCCACTCCATGAGATTGAGATTTTTTGATGCACCCTACAAAGTACCAGGGAAGAACAACTGTCAACTAAGGATATGAGTAATTGACAAGAATATACTAGTGAGACTGAGAGAAAGCAATTTTTCAGAGAATGACACCTTCAATTTTCAAAATTAAGAATGAAAGAAAATTACTTATATACCTGCTCAACAATAAACTGTATCAATGCTTCAATTTTCAAACCTCTACGCACAATCCCTTGCACAGTTGGAAATCGTGCATCATCCCATCCATCAACCTTCCCATTTTGAACAAACCACAGAAGTTTGCGCTTACTGAGAACAGTATACACCATGTTTAATCGGCTGAACTCATAAATGTTAACCTTTCTCATCCCCATGTCCTCTTGAATCCAGTAATACTGAGCATTGCGGTCATGGTATTCACTCGAACGGAGGGCGTGAGTTATGCCTTCTCTAGCATCAACATATGGACACGCAAAATCATAAGTCGGGTACACTTTATACTTGGAACCAATCCTATGATGAGGCATTGGATTACATCGATAATAAACAGGATCTCGCAGTGATTTGTTTAAATCCTGCATATCCAGCTTGCCACGGACACAGCACTGCATGCCTCTCTCTGTTCCACCAATCATTTCCCTCCATAATTTCAGATTCTCCTCTACACTATTGTTCCTACATTTTGATTCTAGACCATCCATCCTCTCTTTTTGCATCTGTTCACGGGGAGTATCATCAACATATGCTTTACCCTGACGAATTAATTTTTCAGCCATTTCCATTAGCTCATCAAAGTAATCTGATGTGTATGTTATAGTTTCATATTTGATACCTAATGTATCAATATCTTTCAGAACGTTTTCTACAAATTCATTGCTTTCTTTAGCAGGATTTGTGTCATCAAATCGCACAATAACTTGACCTTGATATCTCTGGGCAAAATATTTGTTTAACAGAGCTGCTTTTGAGTGTCCAATATGAAGATAGCCACTGGGTTCAGGTGCAAACCGCAAGCGAACTTTCCCAATTTCAGCATCTGGAAGATATACTTCCGCAGAAGGCTTGCTTCCAGCTTTTACATTCTCAGAGACATCCCCATTCACATTGATGTGATCCGTGGTGACTTGGTTGTCTTTCGACTTAGTTGCTGGCTTTCCCAATCCCCGTTTGCCAACAAAAGTTGCTGTGATTTCGTTCAATGCATCACCATATTCACTTGCTATTGAATTAAACCATCGCACAAGGTTCACATATTTTTTTGATTTCCTCAGGCTTTCCCATCTCTGTCCAGCTCCTGGAAAAGCAAAGCGTACAAATATAGTCGCTTCAGACAGCCATTGGCAAATAAGTGATAGCAATTAACCATCAAGTTACACAGACCAATGGGAGAGGACTCCAATGCAGAATCAAATGCTTCATGCACATGCACAAGATTGAACAAAATCATTAACATCCGTATTATTTGTTCTTCTAACAATGGGAATAAAGATGAATCTAATGGATCATCGATGAACTTATAATATATACAGCAGAAGATTAAAACATAAACCTAGATCTTTGACACAGATACCACAGAGGTCAAAGTACACTATCAACGAAAAAAATACAAAACCTATATTACCCAAAAAAAAAAATTACAAACTTATTCAGCCACAGGTAGGCTGATTAAGAGATGGATGTCAAACTAAAGTTGAACAGGTATAATGTGAAATGTTTACCAGCAAGACCCGACCAGATTGCTATATCTGCCACCGACAGAGAATGGCCAACCAAAAAAGTACACTTCTCCAAGTACTCATCAACATATTTGCATGCATTCTCAAAAGCAGAGCCTGATGAAAAGATAGGAGCATACTCCAACCATTCATCAATCTGAGAAGGTATAGGCACGTATAAACACAGAGAACCAAAATAGCAACAAATAAAAGAATAGGAAAGAAAGTCAAAATTCCATTCATGAGCAACCAAACCATTAGTCATATCATAATGATACACCCAAATTATTCATGTGCCAAAATCTACGAGTATTTGGTTTCACTGTCAAGTTTTTACACAACTTTCATGGGTAAACCAGTAAACAAACAACATTTGGCATAAGGGTTACATTCGAAAATAACCTGGCCCGATTCTAATGCATTTTTTCCATAGAAATTGGGAATGCTAGCAACTCTCCCAATAAACCGTAGAAGAACACATGTTCCACGCAATTTTAACCTGCATAGCAAACATGTTACATGATATAGAAGAAAAGCAAAATCTGGCAGATGTGTATCGTAGAGCATCTAAGAAGTTCATAAATAATAGTAATTTTCTGTGTTCTATATTCTTCACACAGCACTATGATCTCAAAATTGGACGCATGAAACACACAAAGAAAATTTACTAAGGCTGTCATTTACAGTTATTACAATATCCAAGACTTCAAATGAGCTAACCAGCCAAATATAATCCACAATATAGATAGCAAATATTATACCCTTCAACTGATTCCATAATCTCAAAACAACAGAGAAGGGCAAAACAAGATTTTTCTACAGTATGGGAAAATTTTAATGAAAAAAATGTCCAGATAGAGGTCTATAATATTTATAAAAAAGATTTTTTGTTTAAGAAAAAAGGTTCGCCTCTGAAAGCAAGTAATTATTTATACTTCAATATTGGCAATTAACTTGCTCAAAGCCTTAAACCTTCAAGATCAGGGAAATTGTCTCTTCGATCCAAAATGTCAAGAGATTGATAAAGCGAAGCAAGCCGGCTTAATTTTTCATGTTGAAGATAATATAGTGTGGTAAAAATGTCAAGTACAGCGCAGAAGGGCCTATAACATAAGGAAGGGCTTAACAAAACTCAATAGCTCTTCGTCTATATAGAGGTATCTAATCGTCTGTATTTACCCCGATATATGAACTTCGATGAAAGAAAATGAGAAGTATTATATTGTGATCAGAATTAGTTACATAATAACAAGATCGAAGAGAACTCCATGTTACCCAGAGGAGAAGAGAAATGCCGGAGCAGAGTCAGAGGATAGCGACGTATCGATCAGAAAAGAAATTCCAGCAAGCTTAGCAGCAACGATAACTGATAACGGTGGACTAGCAGCAGCAAATGAGAGCTTTTCGATATCCATGCTAGCATGAAACGGATACAAGCAGCAATGGCCGCTCCCAAAAAAGAGCTCGAGAATGCAGAAGTAAACGAAGTAAAGGCAACTACGCCAAGGAAGAAGCTAGGGTATGGCAAAAATTATTTTATTACCATTTTCGTTTACCTTTCGTGATTTCGTCTATTTCTTGCTTTCTAGCTTGGGCTTTGTTTTTTCAACGGCCCATTTCTATGCACGAACCTGTGTTTGATATTTCTTTTGTCGGCCAGAACCACATTATGTTTGACCAAGAAAATTTGCAAGGACATTTCGGTATGAGCCTTGAATGTTGAATTCTAGTTAGCATTGATGTCATGTCATATTCTCATCGTTGGGTACAGTTTTATTAGGCATGAAGTGAATTCCAACCTTAATGTCTATCTACTTTACCTAAACATGTAGAAATACACAGAAGTAAATCTTATAATATATTACTCCATCGTCTAATCATAGCATAGTTTATGTTTTATTAAATTATATATCAATTTATAAATTAAAACTTTAATAAAAAAAATGGGTGAAAGGGCAAAATTGCTGGCACAAAATTGCTTTGGAAGTATTGCCCTAGGGGCAATTTTGACCTAAAAGTTTCATAAGGGACAATTTTACTTCAGAAGTTTTAAAAGTGGGGCAATTTTGCCTCCTGCCGTTAGTTGACCGTTAGTTTATTGTTAATTGACCAAATATGTTGAGCTGACAATCCATATGTCACCCACTTTATTTTTGTTAAGGTGAAATTTGTTCTAAAAGTTTTAAATCTGTTAATGTTGGCCGTTAGTTGAACAAATATGTTGAATTAGCAGTCCACATGTCATCTATTTTATTTTTTTAAGTTGAAGATTTGTCTTAGAATCTATCTGTCATCTAATTTATCTTTTTTAAAGGTTTCGGTACAAATTTTCACTTTAAAAAAAATACAGTAGATGGTCTATGGACTGCCAGCTCAACATATTTGGTTAACTAACAGTCAACTAATAACAGGGGTAAAATTGCCGCACTTTTAAAACTTCCAAGACAAAATTGTCCCTTATGAAACTTTCAAGGTAAAACAGTCCCTGAGGCAATACTTCCACAGCAATTTTGCCCTTTCACCCAAAAAAGATTTATAAGTCAAAAAAATAAATTAAAAATATAAATATAAATATTTTAAAATAATGTATTTAATTTCATTAATCTTTAAAAATAATCAATTACATCTTATATTAAAAAGTAAAAAGTGGTGACATATACTTCATATTATACGGTTGCTCCAACTTATGTAACTGTTTTTTCTTTTTGCCAGAATAATGTAACTATGATGTTAAAATAAATATTTACCATGTTACATGTTTACGATATAAATCAGTAGCAATCAATATACACGTTCACACTGAGTGTTTTTTCTTTATGCTAGGATTAGGAAGAATATGATTATTTATTTATTTTCAGCTATTATAGAGGAGCTCTAGTCTTGCTTCCCCAGGGGTTTAAAAAGGTTATTGCGGATATTAATGCTGTCACCCAAATTCCTCCAAAAATGTAAATATCTAAATTTGAATTATTTCTGCACAATTTGATTTGTCTTCCATTGAATAAATAAAGCTTTGTGCGTTGGCCATTAAACATGTTCAAACTTTGGAAATTCCACAACGGAAGATCCATTTGAATAGCTTTTCTTGACAGGAAATAACGTGAAAATCAGATATCCCAACGACAAAAATGCCAAGGGGATGTGAACAAAATTAACACATATCTACAGCGTACAGTTACAATAAGTTACAGAAATGCGGCCAGTGGAAAAACGTTAGACAGATGAAACCAAAGTTACATTTAATTTAAAGAAGGAACTCAATTCCTTACTCCAATCACTTCGTGATGATCTTATTTTCAAAATTTAAGCCCTCAATTTCTGGGCTGCAGCGAGTTCAACAGTTAAAATGAAGGATGATTTGCCTGCTTCCCTCATATAGCGGACATCGCCATTCATGAGCTTTACCAGTTTTCTACTAATAAGCAGGCTAATACCATCTTCAGATTCCTGTCCATCACTTCCAAACATCTGGTTTAGTAATGCTTCCGGAATCCCACTTCCAGCATGTGTTATGCTGAATATTCACCAACACAGACAAATAGTAATTGGTCAGGCCATGATTCTTCTACTTGTATATATACTTGGATCAATAATTTACACAGTTTAAGGTAAAATAGCTGAAGTACTACCTGAGCTCCAAATTGGCAAGATGGACGGATTGTCCCAACTGATCTTTGGTTAAAGAGGCTGCAACAACCACCTTACCTCCAGAAGGTGTGAAAGTGACGGATATCAACAAGAAGTCAGACAAGACTTGTTGAAGCCTGAGACTGTCACCATACAATATTTCTGTCATGATCTGTTCTGCCACCTCGTTCACTACTCTAACGCCCTTTTCATTGCTCTTTGTCATTACTTGACTGATAGCGGCAACCAATACTTCACGCATAGTAAATTCAACCATTTCCAGATCTAAGTACCTATTAAGCAAACAGGAAACAAAGGAATATCACAATTGTTACACTAGACCACGAAAAATACATCCAACTGACCTGGCACTGCAATGTGCCTCTATATGATTGACAAGTTGCCATTTGTATCGTTAATCTGGTTTCAAATATGTGCATGTGAGCATGCATGTTTTCTTAGGCATTTGATATGAGCTAACCATTTAAAAAAGCATGGTGAAGAATCAGAATAAAGTCCGTTTTTTCATGACAAAATCATTTCCCCCACAGCATGCTTTTTATGGAACTCTAGATACATTCCTCCACACAACATGCATTGTAGAAGGACAAAAAAAAAAAGGTATATAATCACGAAATGTTACCCATCAATGATGCCATCAAGATCAGAATCATCAAGAACTTTGCTGAGCTGGCGCTGGCACAGGGAACTAGTGTGCATAAGGTGTTTCTGTTCAGTTCCCAACTCAGTCCCCTCCAACATTTTACAGGAGAACACAATCCCACCTAAAGGATTCTGTATCTGCCTTTTCATGTAAGTTAAAGCTTTCAGTCTCTTCAAGGCAGTTCGTTCAGATAGCCGCTGAATATGTAATGCTTGTTGCAACTCAGGGCTAGCTAGCTGCAGGAAGCAGAAAACCCCTGTAACTGTACCCTCTATGTCCAACTTCTTACTCACAGAAAGAAGGCACTCCACATACTTCCCATTCCGAGCAAAAAAGCCAAAAGCAACCTTCTCAGTTTCCAAACCAGTCATGGCTCTATTAAGCGCAACCCCAAAATTGACAAAAGCTTCTTGATTCTTTAAACGACAACAAGCTGCATGAGTTCCAAAGACTTCCCCTAAGAGCATTTTGTCCATCACCTCCTCTCTCTTCCATCCAGTTAACTTGATCATTGCAGGATTCCACTCACAACACCAACCAAATTCATCTGTACCAAATATTGGGGGGATCAACGGGTTAGGATTCTGGACAATCGCCTTGTAATCACCTTCAATTCGGGTAAATTTGTCCATAACTGTCTTCTGAGCAGTTATATCTTGGGCCACGAAACAGACCCCCACTACGTTGTCTCGAAGGTCCCTACTTGCACAAGCATTAACAACCAACCTGATAGGACCAGAATCAATCTTAGATGCATGTGTTTTAATCTCAAATTGAACGTTCTGCTCTTCTTCACCTGTTTAGATTGCAACAGAATTAATCAGTCATAACAATAGTAGAACCAACACAAAATAAGTATATACGATCCTGTTCTTCATATGGGTATGATTTCTTCTCCAGTGTTTCAGATCATGCAACTACTAAGGTCTTTGGCTCAATTCGGGAAGCAAGATAGCAACCTCTCATATGTCTTCAACAATGCAATTTGCAATGATGGCAATAGGGATGATGATTTGCTCATAGATGGATACTCATGGACATATTTTTAAGTACTTTCTAAAGCTAAAAAAAAAAAAAAGATGAGCTTGAAGAAAATAATTTTTGTTGGGGGGGAGAAGAGATAAACCTTGCAGTGCCTTGTCCAGCATCTTCTTGACCCTATCAGTTGAAGAATCCTCAACTAGTGTGAGTAGATGCTTCCCAATTGCTTCATCAACTGGAAGACCCGTCAACTCAGCAATTTTTGTATTCCACCCATTGACCAGCCCATCAACATCAACAGCCAAAATTGGCACTGTTGCTGTTTCAATTAACCGAACCATCTCACTTGTCACTGCCTCCAATTCCTGCATACCTTCGATCCTCAAATCGCTCAATCCTGTGTTAATTGCATTGGTATTGACATCCATCCTCTCTGTATCTTTAAATGCATTCCTCAGGATTAACTGTAAGGAATGGATAGCATCCATTTCATAATCCTTCCATGGTAAGCTCCTTGACTTCACAACTTCAAGGAAAGCTTTAAATGATGATCTTGGATGCATCCTCCTATTGTCATCCTGTTCACCAGGCTCATGCTTTGCACCACCCCATCGAATTTCTGCAGCAGTATGTGATCGAAACCAGAAAACCATATCTTTTGAAGATATTCTCACAGCTGCCATCCCACATACTATATCACCAAGAGCAAGAGCACCAGGTAAACCTGCTTCAGCCAAGCTATCTGTACTTAAACCTGTGGAATCCATATGGTTCTCAGAGAGCCATATAGATATCTCTCGGATCTGGGATTCACTTGGTGTTGCTCCTAGTCTCCATACCTTGTTTTTATACAAGAGGGCAGCCCCATCACATTTCACAAGATCCATTATATTTGGGCTCTGTGATATAATACCTAGAGGTGCATCTCGCATCAGCATATCACATAGAAGTGTCTGGGTGCGCAGGATGTTTTTCTCAACAATTTGGTTTTCTAACTCTAATTCTTTATTCACATGGATGGCAAATACTTGAGCCAGAAATTCACAAGCATACCGAAGAGGAAAAGGAACAAACCTTGGGGTAGTGTTATGGCAAACTACTAAACCCCAAAGCCTCTTTCTCTTCTGCGGCTGGATAGAATCAGAGCTGTCCACATCTTCATCACTGTCATTGACTACCACTGACATAACCAGGGAAGCAATCGAATCCATGTTCTCCATATATTGCAAATGGCAACTATGAGGTGCCCTCAAGGTCGAACCACACAAGGTTAACTCAAATGGAAGTTTTTCATCTTGAAGCACCTTAACATGCCTCACACGACAATCTACTATCATACGTACCTTGTTCTTCATAAATAAAAAACGCGCAGCCTGTGGAATATCAGTGGCTGGATAATGCAAACCCAGATATGGCTCTAAACCTGGCTTTGTGATCTCAGCAATTACTTCCCCATGATCATCCTCATGAAATTTATAAGCCATCACCCTATCATAACCTGTGAGTTCAAAAACTTCTTTAACCATCGTATCACACAGTCTTTCCATACTCCCACTTGGCAAAGATTGCAATGTAGTGATTGCTTTGGCAGCAAGTTTGTAAGATTGAAGGGCACCAGCTGCGGTCATGGGAACTTCAAAAGGCTTGACTGGCTCAAAATCAATTATCAAGCTTCCAGTCACCCGATGGATAATTGCATAAAAGGGTTTCCCTGAGGTCTTGCAATGGACTAGAATGGGGTTGAGAAGTGAAACTTCCCCAAATCCTAATGCTTTCTGCAACGCAGAAGCGCTTGGAGCAGTAAATATGGTTCTTATATCGGTGCCAATGCCAAGGGCAGGGTTGTCACCTACACTAGGTACAGCATGGCTGACCATGGTCAACATTTCAGGAGCATTCTCACTGTACGCAATCACCTTGCATGTTTTCTCATCTAAGGCTAGCAAGCACCCAAAAGGCTGGATAAGCCTGCCTTTCTGTATGTGATGGAGGTAAGCCGTTGTTACTCGGTCAGATCTTGGTTGATGCTCTCCAGTTACTGTACCAGAGATGCGCACAGAGTTTGAGTAGTCGAAAGAGCTACCAGACTCCTCAAAATTTGCATGTAGTTTTGCATCTACAGTGGTTTGAGCAATAATTCGCGCAGTATGCCTTGATCTTCCCGAGTTACTGGATGACTGGCTAGGTCTTGAGGAGGACATTTTCACCTTCGTTACACCTGGCAAGATAAATAAAATGGCTAAGCTAATCTGATCATGATATATAACAACCACTTACAAGAAACAGGTTCAGATGCCAAGATTTGTCATCCTGCTCCATGTGATAATTCCAAAAAGATATAAAAAAAAGGATCGTACAATACTTTCTTAGGATGACAAGATTTGCAAGGACATCAGCAAGTACTGATATTGTAAAAGCCCATTCAAGAAGAACCAAGATGATTCTTCTTCGGTTCACTAAAGCATATTGTATGCAGGGCGCAAGTTATGAGTGAGGATGGCATAATCCCCTTGTTCGTGCCGACGAATTCATGAGCACGTCACTATAGATGTTTGAGCACAGTAAAAAAATTAGTTTTTTCCTTAATTTCTACGGAGAAACATGGATAGGTGAGCCCAATGAAGAACGATGACAGCTGATACCATGGAAACTCAAATAGGAGCATTTACGACACACAACAGTTTCCAAAATCACATAGACGATGGAGTAACATTCAAAGAACCAAATTCACAGAACAGCGCAGTGAAAGAATAAGAAAGCATGTCTGATTATCCACTGAGAATAACAAGAATGAGCTTAACTGAAACAAAAAACGATGAATTCAAAGAGAGAAAAATTCACCGGCACAGAAAAGATATGCAGCAAACGACTAACCTGGAGGAGCAACAGTGAGGAGAAACCAGGTTCAAATTCGCCCAACCAATGAAGAGGAAACGTTGAGAAGAAGGCAGGGATTAAAAATCCCAGGAAAGCCCACCATAGCCAGCACCCATCTCATCGAAGGAAAAAAAAGCTGAGCCTCGTTCCAGGCGCTCGTCTGTTTGTGTGGGAAGTGAACCCCAGTTGGGAAGAAGGGACCGCCATAAATATATAATAATAGTAATAATTGTACTGAGTGGGAATAAACATGAAAGCGGGCTTTGATTATTGATTAATATATTAGAAGACTAGTTTAATAATGCCCCCTTATAAAATTATTAGTATAATTATTATTCCAAATTTATCTATATTTGGCCATAATTTAATTGTATTATACGTGGGAGATGATGTAATCCTTTCTTATACTACTATTCTGAGAAAGGGGGGTGGCGTTCCTGCGCTTGCTTTATAGCGATGACAATAATGGCAGTTGATTAGTTTCCCATACAGAGAATTAGTCATTTCGCGTTGGCAAAAACACACACAAAAAAAAAAGGAGAATTGGTCATTTCGCGCTTACCAACTTAGAAACAGGATCAGTCACAGATTATCAGATCAGGGTCAGTACTGTATTTGAATAATAATAAATAAATAAAAAAGCAAAGGCCATAGTACCATATATCGTGTAAAAAAATAGGGAGTTGGGTGCAAGTGGCGATTAATTGAATTTGAATCAAAGGCTGATTGACGATTCTCGTTTTAGAAAAGTGGAAAATAAGAAAAAGGGAAAGAGGCATTGCATTGGTGGATGGAGCGATTGGATAGAGGTTCATGAATTGGAAGTGAAGTGAGGCAGAGGCAGAGGCAGAGGCAGAGGTAGAGGCAGAGGCATGGGCATGGGGACAAGAGAGTGAGTTATGGGGGTCACGTGCAGCCCTCAAAGCAGTGTCGTGCGGCTTGGAAACACTAAACAAGTTGCCTCACGATTGGATCAGGTTTTGAATCAGAATTCAGTTATGTTATGGGGCTCACGGCAAAAAATTAAAAAAAGGAATTGAGGCCTCTAGAAAGTGTACAGAGTGCGAGGTAGAGGTAAAGACAGAGGCAAAAAGGTAGGGCCCTTCCTCCATATCCATCCCATCCAATCCATTGTATTGTATTGTATCTTTTCCTGGAGTACAAAGTGTAAGTATGAGGGAATTTGATAAGTCATAATTTTAGATAATTAATTGTGGCATTTTAGCTTAATTATAGGGCAATTTCCATAACTAAATCATA
>JBAGKO010000010.1:2606422-2633008 GCA_037177275.1 Acacia concinna
TCTACAAACTATAAACACTACCAATAATTTTCTACAGTCTTCTAAATAATTATAGTCATAAAAAATCAATGTCCAACAGCAACAAAATCTCAAATGTTTCTGAACAATAAAAATGAAAATATAGAGAAACAAAGAAAAGGTACCTAAGTAGCATAAAAAATCTAGAAAAATAGATTGTCCGCGAGGAAAGAAGCTGAGGTGTGTCACTTAGTCTGTTAAGGAAGGAGCAGTACCAAAAGGGTGGAGGGGTTAGCGGTAGTGTGGGACTGGGAAGTATGGGTCACCGAGGATGGGTGAGGCGTGGGGGAGTGGGGGCGAGGTCGGGGGTAGGTGCGGCGTGGGCAGGGGAGTCGGGAGGCGGATTGGGCGGGGACGAGGGTGGGGTGGGGGTGGGCAAGCGGACTGGGTGGGGTCAGGGGTGGGGGTGGGTAGGGTCGAGGGCAGGCGCACACGAGGGGGAGGTTGGCTGGGCCAACTGTAGCGGGCGGGGGGCGATGAGTGAGGCGGCCTATGGAGGGTGGGGTGGTTTATGGGTATGTTACGCAAATGAGAGTGAGGAGGAGGTGGATAGTCGTGGGAGTAAGAAGATGGTAGGAGTGCGGAGGAAGAAGTGGTTTGCGTGAAAAACAATAAATTTGGGGACCCTACGACGTCCCCAAGGTGCCCAATTTACAGCGTCCCTAACTTTGTTTAGGGACACCGTAGGTCCCCTCTCGCGTGTTGGCGCCCAAATTTTGGGGACCTACGGCGTCTCCAAAGACTTGTGGGGACGCCGTAGGTACTTGATTTACGGCATCCCCAATTTTTTAATTGGGAAAAATTGGGGACACCGTAACTATTTTACTACGTCTCTACACAAGTTTTGGGATGCTATAAGTGTTCCAGAATTCAATTTAATTACAAGATTGCCACCGCTTATTGTTTTTACTTCCCTATTTTTGAAATGAGACGTCTTTTAGAGATGTAAAATCTACTTTTTATAGTAGTGAATTGTTAATTGCCTTTTAAATTTGAATATTAAACATTTGCTTTGACAAAAATATTCTTCCTTTAACAAATGAATAAATATATATATTTGCCTAAAATAATTTTCTATACAATTGAAAAATAATTCTAATATATATATGTTCAAAATTTCTAATATATTATAAAATTAGTTAATTTTTATTGTATTATTAAATTTTATGTTTTTTTTAAAAAAAATTATCATATTTATTGAAACTTATATATTCATTATTCTTTTAATTAACTAAAAACATATTTCTTTCTTTCTTTCTTTTTTTGAGTAGAGACAACATAATTGAAAATATATTTAAAAAATAAATATTTTTTACCATATGATATTAACAATGTAAATTAACTTATATTTTTGCACAAAATTAATAATTAATCATACTTTTAATAAGTTTTTCATGTTTTCATTAATTAAATTAATTAATTTTTTATCTCATTGTGGAAAAAAAAATTAACAGATAACTATTTGTAAAAGTAAAAAATAAATTTAAAAAGATAAAAAAAACTCTTAAGTTACTTAAACACTCTTAGCCAAAATTCAGATGGGTATGGTCCAACAAAAATTTAAAAACAATATTAACATTTGCTTTGACTGACAATTACAAAGAAACACGGGATGGTGGAATAGAGTTACAATTTCATTCAGAAGAAGAGGGAGAAAGGAGCATACGATTTTGAGAGGAAAGAGGAAAGAAAGTGAAGAAGGTCGGATAAAAACTTTTATTTTATGAGACACAACCTCGAATTAGGAAGTCCCGAGAGAATATTCTTCCTTGCCAACAACCATCAGAAAACTTTCATTTTTTCATTTCCCCATTATTTTCCTTCTTTCCTATTTACTTCTCTAGTCTTATAAGTACAAGGCATTTTTAATATTTTTCACGTAAATCTATAAAAATTTTAAATCTCATTAATTCTGTCATAAAATTCAACCATTTTTCAACTCGCATTTATTTAATATATATGATACTAAATAAAAATAAAGTCATCACAATAATAAGTGAAAGATAAAATTGTCTATCCACATCAAAATTTTAATAAGATGCCTTATAAATAAGATCAAAATTTTTTTTGGGAAAATGGCAATAAGGTTCCAAGAGACTTTTTGGATAATATCTCTAGAAAAGAAATTACCTACCCACCCATGTCATTAAAGCATGTGTCAGAAGGAAAGAGAAATTTACACATTTTCATGCTAAATTTTAATAACTTACGAGGCCATTATGACAATCACATATGTACGTTTTAACAACTTCTTAAACACGTCTTGACAATTTGTAATGCATGTTATGACAAGTCCACATGAACATTTTAACAATTTATGAGGTCGTGATAATAATCACATGTGCACGTTTTAACAACTTCAAAAATACGTTTTGACAACTTATAATGCATGTTATGACAAGTCTACCTAAACATTTTAACAACTTATGAGGTTAACAACGTCATAAACATGTTTTGGTAACTTCGTTTTCACGCTTTATTTGAAGAAGTTGTTAGAATGTGCTTACGAAGTTATTAAAACATGTACATATGATTGTCATATCGACCTCATAAATTGTTAAAATGTCTAAGTGGACTTGTTATAACATGCATTACAAGTTGTCAAAGTGTAAAAACAAAGTTGTTAAAATGTACTTACAAAATTATTAAAACGTACACACGTGATTGTCGTCATGGCCTTATAAGTTGTTAAAATATCCAGGTAGACTTGTCATAATATCTATTACAAATTGTTAAAATATGCTTATGAAATTGTTAAAACGTAGACATGTGATTGTCATTATAGCTTCATAAGTTGTTAAAATTTAGCATGAAAATACGCAAATTTCTTTTTCCGTCTGACATATGCTATAATGACAGGGGTGTTCCAGTCATGTCTCTTCTAAACATATTATCCTAAAAGCCCATTGGGATCACTTGGTTAGAGACAAAATTTATGAAACTTTTTTGTTAATATATTGGGTCATTGGGGCCTTATTGCCATTTTCCCAAAATTCTTCACTTCTACTCTATATATGGGACTGAAAGAGCATAAAATAGGAGATACATAAAATAAATAAATAAATATATCTCACATCGAGCAACTCGAATATGAACTTTTCTCCACATACAAAAGGAATTTTATTCTTTTCTCACCCAAAGTCCCAAACTCTATGGAAGGTAAGAGATAGGTTTGATGGACGTACAGTGACAGACCAGCACCAAGCTAATACTCTCTCTCAGTTTACCCTGCAAACAACTTTTATAACTCTCGGCCGAATTTTCAAGAGTAGTTGTCAGTATCAATCTATATCTACCTCTAGTCAAGATGATTATGTAGAAGGAAACAGGGATTTACTGTATCATCAACATTTTAGGTTTGAGCATAGTTGAATGAATTCATATTTTGTCAATTTGCGGTTGGAACATCGAGCATGAACATTAAAGAAAAAGGTAAAACTAATCATGATTTATTATGCTCACTACAAGACAGTGTACAGGAAACAGGGCTTTAATCCCATGTAAGGCTCGTAATGAATGCTAGCATAGTTGGCACTAATTATAACTTAGCTCCTAATTGAAACATCGCTGTAAAGGATCGCACACAAACTGCTTTTTGTGGCCGGCCCATCCCAAAAGCTCATACCTTTCCAACTAATCCAAAGTTCCCAACCAAAGCAATTTCCCGGATCCTACGCCCTCTTCCTCCATTGAAGCATATAAACTATAAAGAGTAAAGAGATTTGTACCCTCGTATATGCCGCAAGAACAGAGTAACTTCCACAAGACGAGAGAAATGAGCAAGACATGTCGGAAAATTCTGGGTTCTGTGCCTTGTGCGAGAAGGAAAAGTCAGCAAACTGATTCAACTCAAGATATGGAGGAAATACTGAGGACTAAGCTTTCAACTATAAAGGAGGAGCCTGAGTCTTGTGAAGAGAACCTAAAACCACCCAGATATAAGTGGATGGCCAAGATTCTCAGGAAAAAGAATGCTCAGGCAAAAGATAGTAACAGAGGAGGCTGTTTGGTTGGGCCTCATGGTGATCTGAACCATACTTATGTTCTTTTCATTTCTGGGTTTGCCTCCAAAGGCACCTTTGGTGGTTTTCTTCAGTACTAGCCTCTCCTAATACAACACTTGTGGGTTCTTGGGAAGACCAAGAAAAGGCCATGTATAGTCCTGTGAGTCAATTCCAGTTCTGTAATCTTAAACTAGTTTACTTGCAGTCTGTTGCTATTTCTTATCTGCATTTTTTTTCTCCACAAACATCTGACATCTTATCTCATGCTAGCCCCGTTTTCTCACTCAGAATAATTAAAGCGTTGTTCCAGGTCATTAGTTGATGATGTTTACATTCAGAAAATGAGGTAATTATACTAATCTAGTTATCACTATGATTTCCAACTCCTGATTCATTTTTACTGTATCTTGAACATGCTTGTTTATTCATTCAAATAACGAGCCTGCGTTCAATTAACACTGATCAACTGTAAGAACAGAGCCACAAGATATTAAAAAAAAACAAGAAATCTTTTCACTTATTACATCTTTTGAGGCAACAATGGAGGCTATTACATCTCTTCTTAAAGCTAGAAGGCGATAATGTGGGAGCAGAGGAGTTAATATCTCAGAAGATGATTAGTAACAAGAAGAGAGGGGGGAAAAAAATACAATGCTAGTAATGGCAGGCAACTTTTCTGCTAACAGGGGCAACACTGTTTCTGCACATTACAGAGGCATGAGACAGAACAGGAAGACCCCATTGGGTAGAGAGTACAATAGCGGGATGTACACTTTCCAGGTTCAATCGGTTCACAATATCAGTGTACATTCTCACAATCCTGCTTGACACCAAAACGGCAGAAATGGCCTTCACAGAAACCTTCTTACACTTCAACAACCGAAAACCTCTTAATCTGCCCTTCAAACACTTAATCCAATGACTCGTTGTCGTAGTGGACCTTGGCATCTTCTGATGATTAGAACTTGTTAGCCTACCATAGCCATGTCTTACGCGTCTCTCGCCAAAATAATGAAACCCCATTTCTGGCATTGAGGGCTAAGTGAAAGAGAAGGGATCGGAATTTGGTTGCAGAGCAGAGCAGAGCAGGAGCCCAGAGATCTCATTATATATATGAAGGAATGTGGTTATGGTGTTCCTGCATGTTCACACTGGGCTAAAATGAAGGACTTTGCCACTTCAGAGATGATAATTTAATATTGTTTACATAGTGATGAGTTAAATGTGACAGTCCAGGCTAGTTGGTGATGGAGGGGAATATTGGGTGCATGTGCAATGATTGATGTGTGTGATAAAATGACAAGCCAAGCCAATCATTTGCTTTAACGGTGGAATGTGTGTGGTTGTGATCTTTAACTGCAATTAAATGCATGCTCGTTCTGTTTATTAATTTGATGGGAACGGAACAAAATGAGTCCAATTAATTGTGGGTATAATTTGTCCTTGCACAGCACACACGAACAGTAGCTACTGCTAATTTAGTATTAGGTCCATATCTTCTTTCTTTGACTGCAAGACATAGCATTTCCCTACCAACCAATGATTGAGTTTCCTCTGGGCGCAGTTAGTTCTGCTTAATTGGCTGTAAAGGTTCTGGTTCTGGTAAGGCTATTACCTTTTTTAAATATATATATATATATATATATAAAAAAATCAGTCCGGGTACTGTCAGAGACGTTAATATAGTGAGACTATACTTGTTTTTTTAGGATTATAAAAGGGGCCCAGCCCAACTAATTACTACACCTACGAGGGATAGACTATACTTGATGCTTAGTATAAGTATGCTAAGTGGTCCGAATAAAATTTAAACGGGTGCTTACATTTAATATCTAATAACGTTTTGAATAATTTTTATTTTAGAGAAAATTACAATTAAATTTATCTGAAATACAAAAGCTTAAATTCAAATCTACACTTTTAGCAAATTCTTAAGCCCAACACTATGAAGGAATAACGTATGTCATGATTGGTTTTAGATTGAGAGAAACGTAACACTCGTGAGGGAAAAAAAGTTATAATAGTCCAAAACTCATAGACCAACAAGAAAGGTAGACTCAGGAAAACTCAAGTGATGGTCCAACCTTTAATGAATTAAATTTGGAAGTTAAGAAAAAAGATTACAATTCACAATAAATAATTCTAAACGTACCACCACCAAGAGTTTAATTGGTAAGGGAATGTACTAGAGGTCTCAGAATTCAATCACGAGGAATACAGCTGTGTGAAATACTTTGGTGGTAAAGCTTAGAACTTGATACATCCTTCTAGTTAAAAGAAGGCATGTGGATATTGGATGATCTGGACAAAAAAATAATTCCTACTCATTACTCGCCCAAGTCCCAACAATAGTAGCAGTAGGGTCTCTTTTGTAGAGTCAGAGATCGGCACCAAAGTGACAGAGAATTAAAAAATATATATATATGAATTCATCAAGGTAACTCTCAAGTCAATTGAGGAAGATATTCTTTTCAGATGAGTTATTACATAGGGCCATTATGGTCTATTCACAGTACTAATAAATTTCTAATTAGACCAAAAAGCCTAATTAAGATTTTTTTTTTCTGAATTTAAATTTTAGTATATCTCAACTGGATTTAATTTAATTTTTCACCTTTTTCCTTTATTTTAAAGGCATATGCCTATGAAAAAGATAAATAGGTGTAGCCGCGTGTCTTCTTTAGGCTTTGGACCATAAATATTACACTTGGGCCAAACACCCTTGTATGGAAGTACTGAGAACAAAGATGACAAGAAGAAAAAGAAAAGGAAGTGAGTGAAAATGAAATAAAAACTCGGGATTAGATAGGTAAAAGAGAGAGATGAAAGAATGGATGAAGCTCATTTGTAAGAAATAAGTAGTGCTCCTATCCATCTCAAAGTGTTTATTAAAACTTTTTCACTTATGTAAAAGAGAGAGGTATCTCATTAATAAGACAATGGTCAATTTCACCGGATCATCATTAATCGGGTGAGGATATTTCTGAAACTAAAGTTAAATTTTATGACATGTTTATAGTAGCTTTCAACTAGTTTTATCCATATATTTTTCGTGGTTTTGACAGTAAAAAGAAAGCGTGGGGGCCTCTTAACAAGTCTTGTGGGAATAGTAGCCGTAAAGCCGTTCATGACTAGTTTTTGATTGAAACAGATACGGAGAAACAAAATATGTTAATGGGATTCGATATCAAATGAACTGCGTTTTAATTTGTTTAGCGTGGCATGTCCGTTACCATTGTTGATATATATTTATGTATATATATAACTGCGATATGGTTGACTTTGTGGGCATGTACTGATGTACAGGACCTGAGCTATTTTAAAGTAACTTCCTTCCTTGTGGCAAGTAACCAAGTTCTCCACGATAACCCCTAATTCTTTCTACAAGTTTTGCTTGCTTCCTATTGTCAACACACTCATCTCATAACCTCAAGAACTGTACGTAACAAAACGTCAGTTCCTTTCACAAAGTTACCCATCCATTAATCTCTGTACCTATCAACTTCTATTTAACATGATTAATACAAGAAATAAAATTAAAGCATATTAAGATGTGTGAAAGTTTCCTATCGAGCGATTAGAAGATTACAAAATTTGAAACCATGAAAGCGTGGGGCCTGGCCAGTCTTTTAAGACATCTGAAGCTATCTCAGCGTAAGCCAGGCCAAGTGAGCATATTGTCTTTTGGATGTACTCTTTTTCATATGGTAACCATGATTTGATGCCAAGATTTCAAAGGTTGGCTTCAAGTACAAGCCATTGTTTTCTGTTAAGCAAATTAGCAGGACTCAGAGAAGCAAGCGTCTGTGTATTTTTTAACGGCGTGGATCTGGCTGTGTGATTAATTAAAGATGCGTTTTTTAATGTGTTTCAGATTAGATTGCCAATAAAAAACAATTGACCAATGATTTAAAAGGACGAGCAGTTAATTTAATTTAGTAAGATTGACATCTTGCTACGAAATGCTGCTTGGAGTTGCTGGGAGAAGCACGCATTCTTGGATACAAAAAGTAATACTTCGAGATGAGCCGTATAGTCAACGATAGCAATTTCCAGAGACTAGAGACTAATTAAGTAATCAAATCGGATTTTCTTAAAAATAAAACAATTGACTGTTCCGATATTTTATTTATCTCCGGCGAATTAAAATTCCAGTTGATACTTCAGCTGTTCGGTTCACTGAAAAACAGAGCGATTTAACTTTGTCCAGATGTCAATAGCATCTGAAAACAAATAGCTTCAACTGTTTTCGAAACTGGAGGATAAATAAAATAAGATTTCTTCCCCGGTCCATTTCGCTTAACCCCACACCACGAAGCAAGAAACATGACTTTTAAGACCAGTGAATCACATTCGAAGGATTTTAGGATAAATGAAATATTAAGAAGTTGAAGGCCACTTGATTTATACATTAACTTGAATACTCTCATTTAGTATTTCCTCAATATTTGAGGGAAATAAAGTTAAGTTACCTTTGAATTCCCATAAATATAAAATTTAACTATTCATAATCCACAAGAGTAGGTAAAAGAGATAAAAGTGTTTTACGTGCCTACGGAAGAGATAGACTTTATTTTTGTTACTTCAACGAATCTAATATATATAATTAAACGCTTACATTTTTGTTTTTCAGACCTTAAACGTTGAAATGCCGTGATATTTTGATTTTTATTTACCTTTTCGTGCTTCGTCCCCATTCATGAGAATCCTAACCTTTGACCCGTAAAACGTTGAAGAACTCGCGTTACTATCCCCAGAGAAAATGGCTCTGTTCATGAACAACTCGGGATTCTTAAAGATGAAACTTTCTGGTCTTTTCTATTCCACCCTCGGGAACATCGTTTCTAAGTAATTCAGACGAAGCAAATTATTAACCCAAGAAAGAAAAAAAGATCGATATGCCATTAGAGAGGGCTGAATTTGTCCTGGTTTATTAATCTCATCAGAAAAAGCAGAGGGGCGATTTGCAAGCATGCCTCTTCCATTTCACTACTACAGTGCAGCTAATAATACGCAAACAAGAAAAATTAAAGAACCAAAAATAATAACGCAAGTATCAACGAACTGTAGTTATCATCAGAGGTTGTGATCTAAATCATAAATGAATATGTATGCGGAAGGAAAAGCACTAGTAATTACTAAGAAAGAGGAAGTGTAGAACTGTAATGAATAGGTCTACCAGAAGCAGGAAAACCCATTGCGGCTGTGGGCAGTGCCGAGGCGGAAGAACCTTCTTCTCCGGTAATAGAAGCTGCACTTGAGCCTTGAACAGAGCAGCCTCCTGAGTCTAAGAGCAGATCGAAGCTTGAGCCACACAACTTTCTTGGTGCGCACAAAAGACCTCTTGACTCTTTCTGGAACACTCTGTTTTCGAGAGAACTGGTAGCTTCTCAGAAAGAGCTGCCTCTTTTCCAAGAGTGTATAATAGTTGTGGTTCATGTCAGGGTAGTAATGACCGAAAGACTCGCTTCTGAATATTGGGTTCAAACCCATCACTTTTTTATTCTCGCTGTTAGGGTTCTGTATCAGAGTCATGGCGGCACACCACAGAGAGAGTATGGAAACGGTGCCTGAAGATACAGATATATAATTAGGAGGAGGCTGTTAGAGGTAAAAGAGAATGCGGCGGAGGCATTAAATAGAAGAAGAAAGGGTTGCTTGCAGAGATAAACTAGTGAGAGAGAGGGGATTGGGGGGATGAAGATGAACCCTTAAAATCGAAAAGTTAAAAGCACCTGAGTTTGCGCTGTTTTGCTTTGTTCGCGCTTTGCGCCGTGCGCCGCTGTGGAGACTGAACACCTCTTCCCCTTCTTCACACTCTTTCTTCTCTTACAAATCGTACTGGGGCGTTAATTTTAGGAGGTATGGGTTCTCTCAGTCTTCTCTCTCTCTCTTTAAGTATTCTATTTTAATTATCAAATTTTGATTATTTTTAATTAAAAACTAAAATAGGATATTAATAAAAAAAGAAAGAAAAATTATGAGAAAATCTGTTTCCTAAAAAGACTTTTGAGTATAAGGAGGCATCTCTCTCTCCCCTTTCTTTTTTTCTTTTTTTTTTTTAAATATTGTTCAAGTTTCGAAGACCAAACAAATTTATAAATTACAATAATTTCCTCTTTAAAGGGGTTTTTAGGGACTTCAATTGAGCCTAGTTGTTAAATTACATCTCTCTCTTATTTATTAACAAGTTCATATGTCTATTTTAACAATATAGCTAGCCTATTTTCATAAATATATTCAATTTAACGAATTTATTCTATATGATTATTTTGACAAGTTTATGTGGTTATTTCACATGTCCAAATGTTTATTTTGATAATATGATCAACATATTTTGATAAATGTATTCAATTTAATTTTCATTTTTTTTATTTGGAGGTGATTGTTTTGATAAATATCTATATCTTGATAATATGATATCCCAATTTCTAATGAATGTGAGCAGAGAGATAATTTAGTAATTAAATTTAATATCAATAAATTCCATATAAACCTCTTTGAAATTTTTTATAGAATCTTTTTGTAAATTTGTTTGATCTTTAGGTGCCACTTCCCCTTTTTTTTAACCCCCTTTAACAGGAAATCATAATTGGATACGTCGACAAATCAGAATAGGATAATTCTTTCGCGGTAGATTAGAAAGATGATTTGTAAATTTATTATGTTACATTAATTTATCAAGTCAAACTATTTCTTTGCAGATTAAGTTAAAAAATGTGAAAGTTATACTATTTTGGGAGGTCCTTAATGCAATACCTAGTTAACTTTTTCATGAGATTAAGAAAATTAATTAAAAAACTTTCTTAATCTCATCATGAATTTGGATCCAGGTTTTGATTTGTTGATCTTATGCCTCATATCAACAAATTAAGACATAGATCCAGATTTTGAAACGGTATAAAAAACAATTGGAATTTATTAGATAAAGGAATTCAGAAGATTACACTTGAGGATGGGCGAGATGAAGTAAGATGAAAAATTGAGCCTCGTGGGTGTTATTCGGTAAAATCAGCATATAAATTGATCCATAATGATAACTCTTCTCCTTTTTCAATTTGGAATAAGGTATGGAAATTAAAAGTTTCGCAATAATGTAAGACCTGTTTATTGGTCATATTGCATAACAGGTTATTAACAAATGCATTAAGAGTACAACGTGGAATAGTAGAATATGCTACTTGTATAATATGTGGATAAAGTATGGAACACTTATTACATGTTTGAAGATATTGTCCAATAACTAAAAGTTTTTGGAAAAGCATAACTCATGGCAAGTATAAGGTAAAGTTCTTTAATACAGATTTATAGGAATTGTGTGCTTTAAATTTATCTAAACCAGCTGGTTATGTGGAGGACGCTAAATTGACAGAATTTTTTGTCATGTCGTGTTAGTTGCTATAGAAATTTAGAAATGAAAAGATTTTTAAAGGGCTTAGTGCAGATCTTAGCTATTTGAAGATCCCTGTAGCAGCCATAACTGATTCCATACGAAGAAACAATAAGCGGTGCCATAATGTAAACTTGCACAGAAGTCATGAAATGTCTGAGGCTCACTCAGCAACAATCCCCTCAGATTATTATAAACTTTTTGTGAATGGTGCATTCTCGAAACTTCTCTACTCGGCAGCTTGTGGAAGAGGCATATGGGATTTACAAGGTAACTTCTATAGGAGATTAATGATGAGAATTTATCAGGAGTGATCTTTAAGTGCTAAGCTATGTGGCTGCTTAACTAGTTTAAATCAAGTTTGGGACATGGGTATAAGAAAAGTGGTTTTACTTACAGACTGTCTTGAAGCCTGGAGACTATGTCGAGAAGGATGTACCAAGTTACACATGCAACGAAGCTTGGTGTTAGAGATTCGAAGCTTAGTGGAGTGTAGTTGGCAGGTAAAAATTCGTCACATCCCAAAGAAATTGCAGATAACCTTGCGAAAAGAGCATTCAATATGGAGCTTGGATTCTACTTAATAGATAGGCTTGATATTGATTTGGTTCACGTGGAACCGGGTTAGAAATAACATTTTTATTTCTATTTGTTTCTTAGCTTTCATCATCTATAAAAAAAAGGTTAATTAAATTAGTTTAAAATATTTGTATTTATTATTTTTTAAACTAATTGTCTAACTTCCAAATTGATTTATAATTTAATCATATATAATATATGATATGATTAAATACTTTATTTAATTTTAATAAAATTTAACTAAATCTTATAAGAAGTCCAATGACTTTTATGGGCTAGTCAAACAAACAACTTATAAGAAGTGTTTTTTTTTTTTTTTTGGTTAAGAAGCTCTTTAAAGGAGATTTTCATGAGTTGCCAAACACCCCTTTATTAGGGTAGAAGAAATGATTTATGTTTGGATTGTGGGTAGAAGAAGTGGTTTTTTTTTTCAATAAGTAGCTAGAAGAAGCTTTTTAAAATAAGTATGATTGGGTCATATTTCAATAAGATATTTTATACTATATTTGGATATTTAATTACAAATTTTGGATTTAAATTACATTTATTATGATTTATTGTAATTAAAGCTATTTGCATTAAATTAAACTTAAAAAGGGTAAAAAAAATATTATATATTTTATGATTGACCTTAATCGTTTTTTTTTTTAAGAATTTAAGGTATTACATTTTGGATTATTTCTCTTTTTAGATCAATTCGAGGAAAATTACAAAACGTACCTAGAAATTCTGAAAAACTGCAGATCAATGAAGGAAAGGACCTGAGAAATTTAAAGAACATGACCCCAGAATGCCGAAAGTTGCAAAAAGGTCTCAAAACTAGAAAATCAGCGTTTTCCTCTTAAAAATATGATTTTGATGGCTAGATCATCATCTTTAGGATGGGAGAAGAGAGTCGGCACACCTCAATCTTCACCATGGTGTCCAACTAGAGCGTGAGGGAGAGAATCGGAGGGAATAAGACGGAATCTTACCACCACCATCGATGATTTTTCACTGTGCTCATTGTCTTTTTGTTTCTCCATTCCACATCCCCAAAAAAAATCACATTCATTTTTATTTTCTTTCCTCTTTCACTTTTATCTTCTATCATACCAACACCATAATCCATATGACAGTTGTGTTTTGTTGTGACTTGCTGATAGAAAAGAGCTTCATGTGTGGTTGAACTTCTAACTCTTGAAGATTGATTATTTGACTTGAGTTCTAAAGTTTTAATGCAGGGTTTTTCTTATTCTCAAATTCTTTATAAATTTTCTATTGTTATTGTAATTCTTATTTAAGACTAAAGTAGTTTCAGTAAGATTTTGTTGTGAGCTGTTTGGGCTTCATATTGTTAAACTAAGATTATTTATTTTGTGGTTGGATTTGAATTATTGCAATTGGGTGATTTTCAATTATATACTCCCTATTAATTTATTGAGACTATACTTGTTATGTGATTATTAGTTTATGTAATTAATTTGGGTTAATTTAAGTGTCACGATTGTGCATTCATACTAGAGAAAATATTTGCATAAATTTAATCTATTTCACAC
Source organism: Acacia concinna (assembly GCA_037177275.1). Lineage (NCBI taxonomy): Eukaryota > Viridiplantae > Streptophyta > Magnoliopsida > Fabales > Fabaceae > Acacia > Acacia concinna. Next base: position 2,619,952 of record JBAGKO010000010.1, read on the forward strand.
ATTAAGTAATTTTTTAATAATATTCTTAAGCAATAGCTATGAATTGGATTGTATGAATAGCTATTGATTACTAGTGTTAGACCTAATATGATTACTTAGAGTTTTTAACTAAGACTTATTGAATTTTAATTCTCATATCATTTAGTGAATTAGGATAGCCATTGAACTAATTTTTCAAGAGATTCATTTTATCCATCCATTCATTTATTATTTGAAAAGACAAAAAATAATAACTTTCGAATTTCAATTAAATTGCATTCTTGTTTTAGTTATTATTTTGAAAATCCCAAAACCAATTTTGTCTTATTTTCATTGCATTAGCATAATGATTACTTAAGAATCAATAAAAGGCTTATTAAAAAGAGAGAACGATCATAAATTTACTTATACACAATTCTTAAATAATTTTTTATTGTGAACCCCAAAGCTAACATATAAAAAAGTCCTCATTAAAGTAGTTTATCTTAAAAAGTTCAAATTTTTCGGAAGAAGTTCACAAACACTTCTAATACAATAGGTATTTTTTTTGAGAGAATTCCAAAAAAAGACATTGGAAATAGGGAAAAGACAATTCAGTACAGCGAAATTTGAAAATCTCAAATCAGTCTGTTTTGTATTTTGGGTAATTACAAAAATGCCACTGAATTTTTCACAACACTAGTTTCATAATTCACAACATGAGTTTCGTAATTCACAACACCAGATACTACATATTTACAACTCACAGTGTAAATACGTAGTAACTGGTGTTGTTAATTTGGATACCTGTGTTGTGAATTACGAAACTGGTGTTGTGAAAAATTCAGTGGTATTTTTGTAATTACCCAAAATACAAAACAGACTGATTTGAAATTTTCAGATTTCGCTGTACTGAATTGTCTTTCTCTATTTCACTTGTCTGTTTTTAGAATTTTCCCTTTTTTTTTTTTTTTAATGAAAAGCTTATAGAAGGTGCTCCCGAACACCCCCTACAAATATGGGCCGGAACGTGCTCCAATAAATTGGATAGTCACAGGGGCAGTCATTAGTCAATGACAGCGTCATTTAACAAAATTCAATAAATGGCAACCATATGCAACATGGGACCATGAGAATGACTCATGAGATAAACACAGAAACTAATCAATTATTAATAAAGGGTTTTTGTGAGCTGCAAGTATCCAGCAAGTTAAGCTTCATAAGCAATTGCGGGCTGAAGAGGAAGCTGTACTTTCGAGAGTTAGATAAGCAGCTTGAACCCAGTTTTTGCTGCATTCTTTGGTTACTTGCCAATCAAGGGAGGGAATTTCTTGGACCGTTGCAACCAATTCATGTTTCTCAGCTTCTTTCTTTCTTTCTTTCTTATGTGCAAGTATAAAATTCATGCGTGGCTCTGAATTTCTGCCTTTCTTCCTAATTCAGAAAACAAAGCACTCAATTGTTTGGCTAATTAATTTAATTTAGTGCATTGTATGCTTCATTAGATGTGAGAACAAATCGTCTGAATATAGGAGGAGAATATGACGTGTCATACAAAAGCAATAGAATATTAGGACTTCAGTCACTTCACGTATCAAATATTCAAATTGCATAAATACTAGTCGTTGACTGCTTGTATTTGTTGGGTGCACAGTGAAATGTGATTCCCAAGACCAAATCAACCCTCTCATCATCTGGCCAGGCTTTAACCTTTTGCCCATTATTTGCAAGGAGCGCCAAAAATACTCGCTGACAGAGAGCTATGGTAATTTTAACGTCATCTATTCAAATATTTAAAACTATACTGTACTTGATAAATAAATGCGACCTTCCACTAATGACACTGCCTAAGGTGACATGCATAGCAAATTTCATGTACTTTTCGCAAGAATATAAGTACATTTTTTATATAGTTTAAGAAAATTATTTAGACTTGTGAGTTTACCAAAAATAAGTTTCTGCCACTAAATGTTATTGAAAAAATTCGTTTATTACATATACTTCCTCTAGTTCTAATTACAATAGTCAATTGACTTTTTTAAAAAAATTTTAAGAAAGGTAATTATGTTATTTAATTATATCATATTTATGTTTTATTATATCATATATTAATTCATAAGTCAAATAATATAGTTTAAAAAAATAATAAATTTTAATACCTTAAAGTAATTTAATTAATTTTCTTATGATCAATTTTACATGTTCCTCCTTATCAAATGAACTTGGCTTCTCTCCTTTACTCTCTCTCATCCTTTTTCCTTTTCCACCATTGGATTAAAATCTCAATGATTCAAATTTAACATCTTAAAAATATTATTATATTTTACGTAAGAAATACAAAAATAATTTTAAACAATTCAAATTTATTGTGTATTTGCGTCCAAAACAATTATTATATCTTTAAAGTAAAATTATAATAATATTTTTATACGATATTAAATCTAAACCCTTGGTATCTTAATCTAATAAAAGAGAAAAGAATAGGAAGGAGAAAAGTGAGAAGCCAAATCCCTTACCAAACATACCATAAGACAATGCATCGAATCAAACCATAAGTGTTTAAATACAGGGTGTATCTCTCCAAATTGGAAATGTGATGTCCTATGGAAAATATCCTTAGCTTTAGGAATTTAGGAAGAAATCTTTCTTTTATATGGATTTTGAGAGAGGCGAATAAGGTGATTGACTGGGTTGCCAAAGTCTCATTAAACGGGTCATGCCAAAGTAATTTGGTTACTTAGAACCCTTAGCAATTACAGAAATTATTTTAAGATGATTTAGGGCGCGTTTGGATTAATTTTTGTAGAATAACTTTTGGAGCAAACTATGATTTCCAGAATATATTTTTTAGAATAGCTTTTGTGAAAATTTAGGTTTGGATAAAATAGGAGTGTTTGGGTAAGAATAGTTTTTATGGATTCTGATGTAAGCATATGAGAAGAGTTTTATCTCGATTTATGCAAATTATGGTTTTATAATTAAAAAGTAAAAAAAAAATCTCTATTTGGAAACCATAGTTTCAAACTATGATTTTTGTCAAACCATAATTTTAAAAAAACCATGATATGTTTGACAATTTTAGTTGAAACCTTGATTTATAACCAAACCAAAGTAAATAGGCGTAGGAGAGCAAATAGATCCAGATTGATTTTGGTATGTAAATGACAACTGGACTGCATTTGATCTTATTATTATCTAATAGATTATACTTGTTGGCTGGCCCAAAAAAAAAAAAACACCCTCTACATTCCTACGTAATTCAGTTTCCCTGCTCGTCCATTTGGACAAACAGGCGCCCTAGTTTGTTCATTTGGACAAACGGGGGCGCTCGGCCCATCTCTGGATATTCCAGATTTGATCCTTTTTTTTTAAGTTTTTTTAAAAAATAATTTTAATAAGTAAAGATTAAAATAAAGATAATTTCTTAACTAATATTTTTTTAAAAAATGATTTTTTATTTATTTTTTTAAAATCAAATCTGGACCATCCATATCCCATATAAAGTGCCCAGATGGGCCGAGCCCACGAGCAGGTAAACTGAATTCCATTCCTACATCCCTTTATCAAGGCATGCCTTATTTGAAATTCGGCAGAGACCACTAGATCAGGAGCCTTAAATGTGAATGCAATAACAATCAATCAATCAAATCATTCTAATTGAGTTGCTGTGTTCCTGGTATTATGTTTAAAGCACGACAAAGTTGTGTATCTACAATTTGCACACAGGACAAAATGACTAAGTTACACTGTGAAGCTCAACATCACCGACAGTTTTGATCGAGCGAGGCCGACTGAAGGCTCTCAAGGTACACTAACATAAATGCTGACACGGGATTTAATCAGATGTATGCACAATGAAAATAAAAATGCAACTCAGATCATATTCCTTTTCTCCCTATACAAAAGCAACGATTAGAAAACCTCCCAATCTTCTCTTCTGTATCTACTTACAACATTTCACCCACCTAGCTCTAAATCTAACTCAAAGTCACTTGGTACCGGCTTTATTAGCTGCAGAAACCTTTGCAGGGTAACTGGATTCATCCAAATCAATAAGTGTCATGTCATACGGCGTTGATGTAGAATTTGAAATATCCACAAGCAAGGAAGAGTTCATTGTATCCGACACGGGTTCAGAATGTGAGGACACGCTGGTATTGGGAGAAGGGAGATTAGAAAGCTGTACATCCTCTGTCTTGTTTCCAAACAAATGTTTATTTCTTCTCACAGTGTCCATCTCTGGGCCAATTGGGACAAAAGTCCGTGACCTATACTTCCTTGTTCCCTCTTCACCTTCCCCATGGTTATAGAGAACATAATCATGATACGTAGGTGCAAACTGCCGAAAAGTTGTAGTGTCAGCACAGCAAGGCAAACAAATTAACGGGAGAAAAGATTCCAACTAAACTGCAGCTAAGCTAGGCATTTAGACTGACACAATCATGGTTAGCTATGTAGTGCAGAAAATGAAAAAGGACTCACCTGGTGTACCGTGTCATGGTAAAAGTCATTTATCATTAAAGCATGAGCGATGCTAGCTGTTAGCCCACGGGATTGACCTATATTAGCACCAGCATATTCTTTGTATGGAAATGCATAAAAATGCCCCACAGCAGCAACGAGCATTTCAACACAGATGATAAAATTTTGTAGTTGAGCAGCTTCATCTGCATTCTCAATGACTCCCGACTTGGCAGCAAGAAAAAACAAAACACCCTAAGACGTGAACAAAAAGGGTCAGCTGCTTCAAACATCAGGTTAAAAAAGTATATACTTTCCCAGCAACACTGCATTGACAGAGTGACATCTTCAAGCTCAAAAATAGAATGAACAGGGCAGTCACCAAATGTTATCTAGACAAAGCTATGAATAAATTGTCAACAAGTGCAACAACAACCTAGTATCTTGACATGCACAATAGGGAGTGTTTTTATGCTTTTTATTTTCTAGTTTCGTTATCACTATGGATTCTTTCACTCAGTCTTAGATCTGTGGTGATTGGTAGAACTTAAAAATTTTGATTCTCCACATTGAATGAGTCATCCTTTTATTAACAGGAAGCCATCCTTTTTCACCACAATTACTCAACATCACCACAGAGATAGAGTAAAGGACTTAGGAGAAAAACAAAGCGACCAGTAAATCAATGGGTCTGTAAAAGTTACCTGCCAATAAGTCAGAAATACAACAGATTTTATTATGATAAACTTTGGAACTGGATTGAATGGCTGAAGCAGATCCTTGCAGGCCACATAAAACAAAACAAGAGCATAGAGAGCCATTGTGTATGAGATTGTATATATAATTGTAAGGTACAGGTATGATTGCTTCGGGCTGAAATTTCCATCTGCGTATTTCCCCTTCGCATAAAGTATAAGTGTAATGGCAACTAAGAGTGGCTTCAAAATCACAAACTGCAAACATCCTTGCTTGCATTTGCGTATAAAACGGCTGCAATGACAGTTCCAGAAATAAGAGATGATCAATAAATAAGACATCATGACCATACCCTGCCTAGTCACCGCTTACACCTCTGTCTTGGATTATCTTGCTTCTCTGGAATGTACAGGATTTCATATTCTAAAAAGGTTGTGTGTGTGTGTGTGTGTGTGACAAAATCTTCACAATTAATAAAAAACCAGTAAATCCATATCTCCCAGTAGAATTTGTGAGGGCAATTTTCAAGAAATTAACAAAAATAATTTCAAAAGCATGACCTTTTCAAAAGAAAAAACAGGATTATGGAAACCTACCCATCCAGTGGTATAGGAGGTAAGCAACAAGTCATAAGATACCATGATGGCTTCAAAATCCGGCCACTCAAACTTAGGACCACTGCTCCTGGGCCACCAACCCATTCCAGACACAAAGTCAAGAAATTATAAATTACCCAAGCTTCATAGCTGTAAAAAGAAGAAAAACGTGATAAGTAAACAGAAACTGCACCTAGCTATCTTCTTAACCCATTTACGATTACAATGTCAAAACAAAAACCACTAGAAATGAAAATTAACAGTTGGCAGGGTACTATTAGATTAGAAACAAGTTTATGAAGACACTGGATAAAGTGAGATGACGCTGAATAGGAATAAAATGCAGTGCTTTTCCGCTATCACAAATATATGTACATTTCAGGTGTAACAGTGCTCAACTTCACTGTCCTTAATAATTAGAAGAATATTATTTTTCTCAGAAAAGGATTGTCAAGAGGTTACTACGTAACAGAGAAAATATCTACACGACATTATAACTGAACTTTTGTCCAAGATTTTAGGCCGCCACCACGTAGAGTATAATATCATGCCCATAAAGTTAATGAACAGAGTAATACGGATATCTGGATAATACGACAAAAACAACGGCTTCTGAGTCATATTTGCTCCAAAATTTATGTAGAATGATAGTATAAAAGTTGCAAGACTACTCATTTGACAGTTACATTATGAGTCACCCCGGGTCAAACAAACAACAGACAAGCACACATACCATCCGTATAACCATGATCATTCAACCAAGTATTCAGATATAATTATAGAATTCAAATACAGAGTATAAAGAAATATAGATGAACTTACACTTCCCGAACAGAATTAAAATAGATTGAACTATCAGGTAGAACAAGGCACAAGAAAGACATTAATGCATAAACCTGTCAAGGAGGGAAAACAAAAAATTAGGCACGTCGAAGTTCAATGAGACAGACATGTCACAAAATACCATGCAATGTAGCCCCAAGGTAATTTTTTGACGGGGAATGAATATATAAAAGGAGATGAGTGGGAAGGATCGATAAACCTAAGAAAAGAGCCATTGGGAAGCACTAGCATAAGGCATGCCGTAACAAAGTAATTATGTTAATTTTACCATAAAAAGAAAAGGAATTGTGCTGATGGATAAAAATAACTGAAAACTAATTTCAGGCATGACCAAATTTAATGCTAAAGTAGAAATAGCTTTTGGTCAGAGAGCTTCAAACACTCCCACTCCTGAACCCTGTATAATGGATGATAAACATGATAAAACCTTGTTCGGGCTCTAGGAGTTCCAACGACAGCAATTCGCCCCCCGCAGAAATAAGATTGTGAATAATGATAATGTTAATGATCAAAGGCAGAGAAATCATAGCCATTGAACCACTCACCGGGACCATAAAAATTATACGAACGATGAATCGCTGATAAGTAGGTTCCGTGTAATTGAGGAGGTGCTTGTAAATGTGTAGAATGGCCAGAGCAATAGCTCCGCCCGTGCAAAAAAAGGCGACGATGCTGTAGTAAATCGGAACCGCTTCCCCCATTCTCTAACAGCAATCAGGAAGTTGTTGACACCGCATTTACAGAGTCGCCGACAAAAATTCAGAGGAGGATGACGACCGACGCCTCGGGAGAAAGTGAAAACCCTAAAACCCGATCGGAGATCGATACCTCAAAACCCGAACAAGGAAAGAGTATGGAAAACAGGCAGATCTGCGGAGCTTAAGGGAATGTTCAATGCTGCGAATCGAATAATGCCAGAAATTGGGAGGAAAACGCTAGACTGGCACCAATAATGGCGGCTGTTGGCTTTGCTGTGAAGGAAATGGGGACGACGCCAGATGGGTTACTCTTTCTAGTAAACGAACTAAGGCTCGGCAGAAATTTTTTTATAAATTGCATCACGTATTCTTCTGACGCTTTGGGGCAAATTTTAGTTTTTGTTTTTTATTTGAATTTAAATTAACTATTACGTCTGTAAGAATCACTTAAAAGTTTTAATTTTAAATTCTAATTTTTTACAATGGGCAAAATTTGCTGAAGAACCCTCAGAAATCAATCACACACTTTGTCACTTTACATAACATAAGCGTGTGCATATAATTAGTGTAGAAATAATTGTCTCTTTGAATCGCAAGACTGTTGACACTCGCATCGCATAATTCCTTGCACCTGTGCATCTCACTTTTGAAGTTTGGAGTTGTGACTCAATATATGTCTAAATTGTTTGAAAATACAAAACTGAGGTTGTCTGGGTGAGCCTTTGAAAATACAATGTCAAGGGGCCTAGGTTTTAATGAAGAAAAATTAAAAAATTACGTCATAAAGTTTTAATAAAAAAAAAGATGTATGATAAAAGACTAAAAAAATTCAATTAAAAGCTTTTGACCTCACTAATCCAATTTTTTTTTATAAATCCAACTTAAATTTTTTTCTTTTTCCCTCTTTCCCTCTAAATTCCTCATATCAAACAAACGTAAAATCTTATTTCACTTTCCTGATATATTTTGTGTCTTCCTTCATGACTTTTCACAGGGTTTCGCCTTTAATCTATTCAATGCCCTTGCTGGCGAAAAAAACAAGTCTAATAGAAAGAGAAAGGCGAATCTTGCATATGACTTTCTTCAATTAATAATATCTATGCACAGTAAAAAGATACTTATGTTTTCACCAAGAAAAATACTCTTGTTCCTCGTCCATGTTAATTGTTTTTTCGGCTATTTTAAGATTGATTAACAGGTTAATTAAATTTCCAATGTTTAGGGATAGGTCCCTTAATATTGACTTAGTTAAAATTGCAGGCTTAAAATAGATGGTATGTTCATACTTTATAAATAACATATTTTATTGATGTGTTATAATAAATTTTAGGATTAAATTTAGTGTGAGCTAATGACAGTTAGATTCCAAGATTATCATTTAATTACAATAGAGATCCCAACAGATTATAGAATGCCAACAAAGTCCCTTGAAGATTAAAAAAAAAAAACAGACAATTCCATTCCATTAATAAGAGTGACTGAGAAATGTGTGCCCCAAGTGACTGAGAAGATGTCACTTGAAAAAGAAAAGAGCAGGATCACTGCTGACTATTGATGATTTCATTGTGGGAGCCAGGAAATTGAATCTATAGGATGGTTTCACCTCCAGGTTTGCCATAATACTAAACATATGCTCAATCTGATGAACATGGAATTGTATTTTCAGGTGAAGAAAGAGGATAGATTTGTTTTGGCCACAAGCTTCCTCTCAATCAATGTTAGACACACATCTCTCAATCTCATAGTCAGAATTAAAATATTAATTCGTCACGCTGGCCCCTCCCGTTAAAAACAAATCCATTAATAAGAGTGTGAAAATTACTATCGGTTGGCTGATCTTCTCTCTCTCTCTGGTATTGTTCTGATCTGTTCTCAAGACACCAAGGGATTGTTTGGTATGTGGAAAGGGGAGGAAAATTGAGAGAATAAAAATTTTATGAGTTGAATATAAAGAAATTAAAGAAGTGGAGTTATATGATTTTTATGGAAAAAAAAATGTAACATAAAAAAGTATGAAAAACAATTAAAAACTCTTAACCCCACTTCTTTAATTTATTTTAAATTCAATTTATAAGAATTTTTTTTTCTTCTCTGAATCTCTCATATCAAATAAACCTTAGGTACAGTTACTTTTTGTTTGTGTTTTTTTTAGCAGCATGAATAGATCCGGGGCTGAGTGTCTGGGTTTGTTTCGCCAGTTTTGGTGCAACAGGTGGGCCATTTATGCAAAATAAACCTGTCAATGGTTCAAGTAATGTTGTGCTTCTAACTATAGGGCCCATGTCTGGCCCAATGTGGATAAATATACAGGTATGTTTAAAAAATAATTTGCTTCAACAATTTTCCAATAACCCTGAGATTTCTTTTTTTTTTTTTTAATAGAAATAACCCTGAGATTTTGTTGGTGGGTTTTTGTGTTTTTGGGTTTTTTTTTTCTTGTGTTGGGGCCCGGGGGTGCCTTTTTTTCTACTTTTCAAACTCGAGTGCGAGACTTGAGGGAGTATTGATATCATATTTGATGAATCATCAGTGCCGTCTTGAATCCCAAATTTAAGGTTCACGTCAGAGTTTTGGCTTGACGAGGGCAAAATTTTCATTATATCATATTAATTTGTTTTTTTTAGTAGCACCCTTATTTTTTTCTTATACAGTACCAGCATTAAATTTTGTCGCTAATAGGTAAGTATGTTTTATAAAAAGTGTTACAAAGTTTCTACTCACACACTACGAAGCCATATCAATATTTTATGAATTAATCTATATTATCGAGCAAAAAAGTATTAATTTGTATTTAAGACAAGGAAAAATAATATTGAATAAAAACGTTATCAAGTTAAATTATCTACTTAATTCTCATGTTTCGTACCTTAGTTAATTTGATAATGATTAAAAACGTTATCGAGTTAAATTATTCGGTTAGTCTTATCACCGTCCATTTACTAATCTATCAACTTTACTAGTCGCATTACCAGGTTATAGGTCATTTACATTATAGGGTCCCCTACTTTCCTATCGTCACGGTTACAAGCCATTTACGTCATATACAAATCCAAAATATCACAAAATAGACAACCAACAGAAGATTAAAGTCTTTCTACTTTAACCTCTAGCCGTCCGTATTTACCTTGCACTTCGAGCTACCTTTCTGTATTATAAATTTGTCTATGAAAAATAATGAGATTTAAAAGAATCTCAACAGTAACAGATAGACAATCACATAGATTCAATATTACAAGAGATGCCATACAATCATCATATAACAGAATTATTACAGCAACATTTAGTGCATAACATGCTCACATATCACCACAATGTATCACAAGGCCCTGAGTGATACCCGTGTAATAGGGCCCAGGCATTGACTCGTGTATCACAGAACATTATATTGGTCTGAGCGTGCACTTGTGCAATAGGCCCAGGCGACCGCCCCATATAATCAGAATATTGTATTGGCCTAAGCGTCCACCCGTGCAATAGGGCCCGGAGCGACCACCCTGCATAATCAAATTGTGCCAGACAGTTCATGATAAATACAAAGACATGTAATGTATCTTATAATATATGAAAGACAAAGTTACTATATGGCTGCTTTCCTTGAGCAATATTCAAACGTTTGTCTGTGCTCAGGCAAGTCTTAAGTTCTGGACAGCTATTAGGCCCTACAATTTAGAATTTACGGACAATATGTTATCATTTTGTCCAATACTTATATAATCCACTTACTCAAGGTAGTTGTCATTAGGGTTAGTGCCTAGGCCCAATTAAGTAGCTAATAGGCCCATTAAATTCGCATAGATAAAGTGCTGACAAGATTTCTCATTTAACTTTGGAAAATCATAACTAATTATACCATCAAATTTGTATGGTTCAAAGCCTAATATGACCTAAGTATTTTTATAGGAATAATGTGTACTCCTACATTTATCATTCACACAATCCCATATTTTGTTTTTATCTATTACTGTCACAGGACATCATCCAGAATTATTACCAAAGTTTAAAAATTTGTATCTCCCAATGTACTCATTCAATTATCACAAGCTACCCATCCAATTAAAGTTCATTGGGTCTAATATATTTTTGAAAAATTTTGTGGGTTTTGGAGTTCATTTGTCTAGAAAGAAACATCACACAATCAATATGCCACAAAACAACTTCCAGATTCAATGTCCAAATTTCAAAAATCATAATTAATTATAGGAAACTCCAATTCGACTGATTCCAAGTATATAGTAAACCTATTTAAGTTTAATTTCAACTAAAAATATCTTTTTCTAGAAAAGGTAGCCACAAGTTTCCCAAAATTTACCAAGCCTTAACCATTCCAGATCCGGTTCCAAAAATAGGGTCAACTCTAAAAAATAATATTTTTTGATCCACTAGTCCAAAAATTATGTTTTACCGATTAAGCTTGTAGTCTATAAATTTTCATAATATTTGGATGAGGTTTGACTAGCGAAAAAGACCTTACATATGAACTGCTTCCATAAAACGAATAATCAAGATGATATGTTTTAGTACATAACTTCTCTATGCTTATCCTTTAACATTTTATTTAACACTTTTCACATGACTTAACACAATTTGGGCAGCACCTCCTCTTAGGATCTGTGCATCCCAATATCTCATTTCAGCTTAAAATCAACAAATCAATGAATAACCATCAACAACTTCCAACAAGCAACAAGAATCAACAAGAAACTTAAAACTTTGAAGATTATCTCTAAGTTCTTGTCTTTTCTTTCTCAAAACTGAAACTCAAGCCCTCTTCCTCTTGATTTCTTCTTGCTTAACAAGAATCCAAGGTCACACAAGAGATTAGAAGAGGTTCTTTACCAATAAACTAAGGAAAAATGGAAAATTTTTGCTTTGAACTTACCTAGATCCCTTTGGCTTCTCTTATTTTCCTTCCTCTTCTCTCTTTGGTGCTTGGGACTCTCTCTCTCTTAGCTGTCTTGATGCTACATGAAATTGAGGGCAGATGATGCCCTTAATGTTGCCTTTTACATACTTAAAACATGTGCTTAATCATTTAATTAACCAAGAAAATCCATGGCCACATAATTTCTACACATCTTAACCTTCTTTGACTTTTCAATGCTTGAGCTTGACCATTGAATTTGGGTTGCCCATCTTACCCTTGAGATCAAATTTAATCTTCCCTTTATGCCCTTGATTGAGCCACAAATTTCAAGTATGCCATTACATTTTTTCAATTTTTGAATTTATGGATAGGATTTTCACCCAATTTTAAAAATTCATATATAATGATATATATGTCCAATTGAGATGATATAATTCTAAAGTCTAAATGTCTCTAATTAAGCATAGTTTTCAGGAAAAATACTTCATTCACTCAATTGGAATATGTCAATCCCAGGAAATTCATTTTTTGTACTCTACTCTAGAAATCATAATATTTCACTAGACAAACTTTAAAAATTCATATATCTTAACATATATATCCAAATCAAACAAATGATATATCAAATTAAATTTTGATATGTCTACTTTTAAAATAGAAAGTTTCATGATTTTTAGACATTATTTGTCTAAGTAAAACTGACGTATAATAAGATTGCCTCCTATCTCTTGCCAAAAATTAGTTGAAACATACCTTGGCCATAATCGTTATACCAAATCCACCCTTTTATTCCATTTCATTTGTCCCATTTGCAAGGTATATTTGGTGTCTAAAATTTGAGATGTTACATGTAACATCCTAAATTTTTTATTAGGATTTAATTACTATTAAGAAATAATTAACTATGAAAAATAGAGTTATCTTATAATTATTAGATAAAA
>JBAGKO010000010.1:2633108-2646987 GCA_037177275.1 Acacia concinna
CACTGGAATGCTCTTAACTTAGATTCTATAATAAAACACTTTATTTTGAGCTTCGATTTTAGTAAAGAGGGATTTGGGACAATCCAATTACCCTTTGCGATTGATTCTTCATTTTAAGGCAATGTCTTTATACTTGATGAGAGACTTGCTATTGCTCAGCGTAACCATAATAGTGACACTAAGACAATTTTGTTTTTTTTGTTTTCATATGGACTCAAACAATTTATTTTTGTGATCTTAAAATGTGGTGGGCATTGTATATTATTTTGTGAGTTGATATTGAAGGTGTTTTAAAGGTATTATAACATCGGAGGGATCTTATTTATAGCATTTATTATCTTGACCCGATTTTTAGCATCTTGAATTTGCATCTAATATGTGCCTGACTCAGGTTGGAACTCCAATTTGTATTCCTTCCACTTCCAAAGATTATTACATCGATATTGGTCGCATTACTATTCTTTTTTTTCCCCAAAATTTTTATTTTTGGGTGGAATCCTTTTATGTTGGATAACCATGGAGATATTCATTATTCTGAAAAGGAATTATAGGGATTGATTGAAGTTTGTAAAATCAAGTTCGGGTAGAAGTTAATTGTTGTAGTGTGATTTTTATTTTTGATAAATTTCTAAAAAAAAGTTTGCTTGACAAAAGTTTAATTGGATGATGTATTGGAAATTTTGTTTTGAAATGTTCACATGTAAAGAAAAATTATAAGTTAGAAAAAAGTTACTTCAACTTTTAGGTAGCTCCTAAAAGAAAAGCTTATTTGTCTTGCCACCATTTCAAACATTTTTTTTTTCATCCAACTGGCTTCTAAGTCTTAAAATTATGTCAAAATCCAAGTGCTGTTTTTTTTAAAACTACATATATATAAAAAAAGTGTTAGACATCCATGAACCTTTATTAACAATAGTATTAAAAGTGCTCCTAAAATAAAGATAAAATTTTACCACAAAAATGCTTTAAAGTGCCGCATAATATGTCAACCCTTTTTTATTAATATGTATTACTTTTTTCATATTGAGGCATAAAAACAAAAGTCGACGCAGTAATATATTGTTTTCACATTTTAGTTGTGTGAGTTGAGATCACTTTTTGGATGGTATGATTTGCATATGAGAATCTTATCAACAAAATTTAAATGAATTTAATATAATTAAATTTGAGATTTGCAAAATCGTAAAAGTCTAATTAAAAAGTTATGCTCACTCTGTCTTGCCATCTAAGTAACAGTCACAAAATTAATTATTGACTCCTAAATGCAATAACTATTTTCTCAATTAATACATCCATAATTTTGATCCCAAGAAAGACCATAATTAATGTTAATTTTTTTCATTTGATAAGGCGACTTGTTTCCTAATCCAATAATTTGACCCATCATAGCCAGATCAAAAGCTCAACACAATCATTTAAATTAATTTAAATTATCTAATAATTAATAACTTTATTATCTAATAGGTTTTTAGCTGTCTCATCAAATTTAATTTAAATCTACCAATAACTAATGATGAATAATTATTCAATTTCAAGCTTTCAATTTTGAAAAATAAAATACTTAAATGATTTATTATGTGGTATATAACATCAAACATGTTAAGAATACACACTAATTTAATTCAAACCAAATTTCAATTCTTTATATTAGTTGGTGATAGGGATATAAATAGGGTGTGTCCTTGTCTCCTTAACCTTATTCCACACCCCAAAGCCAATTCAAAATTTGGGAACCAATATAAAGAACGAAGCTTTCAATTGAAATTGTTGAAGAAGAAAGCAGAGCAAAATGTTGAGCAGCAATCTTCTTGAAGATCTTATGGAGGAGATCATTGTGAGGCTACCTATAAAGATTTAAGTTATGGTCAATTCTATCCTGTCCTAGTTGTCCCATCTCAATCTTAGTCATTTTTGGATGAGATAGTCCCATTCCAAAAGATTTGACAAAATCATTACAAGAATGAGATGGGACGGGGAACATGTGTAACATCCTACTTTTTGACCCTTCTCCGTCCCTTACCTTACCTTATAGTGGCCCTTGAAACACTGACGTGTCTGTATGTCAAAACAGATAAATTAAAATTTTTGACACAAACAAAATAGAGAAACAACTTTTCTCATTAACAGAGGCACAAAACCAAAATCCATAGAATACATTGATCATATTGTACATGATTACATGCCAAAAGACAACAAATATAACTCTATGCCTATGCCCGTTCCCTCATCCTACCTCTGTCAGAACTTTCACCTACATACAACAAACAGCAGACAACACAAAGCAATACAAGTTAAGGGTAGGGATTTTTGCTACTGTATACTCCTTGCACGGTGTACGGGCTTTACTTCGTTGTTTCTGGCACTGCTAGATCACTTGTATGCCTCTCTATTACACCTATACAGGCCACAATATAGGGCATTACTATATACCTCTAACAATATACTACTACCTTACCCTCTTTATACCCCTAGGGTCCTGGTTCCCTACTACCTGGACCGGGTCCTTGTCCTTCATGTACCTATCCATCCCCTACCAATACCACTCTGTGCAGCCCCAAGTCCCTGCTGCTGGCCTGTTCCCATTACCCTAGCTTGGACAATTGGGTAGTATCTCCCCTTAGATGTGCCCATTTGACCTCCTAACTGTTGGGCAACACCTCCTCTAGAAATTTTTACTTATGTCCATGACTATTGGATAACACTTCCCCCTATGAAATACTACGTGAGTCTGGGATCATTGGACAAAAACTCCCCCTAAGAAATGTTATCTTAGTTCGGAACAATCTGACAACATCTCCCCCTAGGAACGACTATCCTAGTCCAAAACAATTGGGCAGCATTTCCCCTTATGAAGGCTTGTTTTGGCCTAGATAGTCGGACATAACCTCCCCTAGGTTCACTATCTAGACATACCCAATTGGACAAAACCTCTCCCTGACTATGCTAATAATTACTGGAAATTAAAGGAATTCAAGAGACGGAGGGACTTGGACTAAGGTTGGGCCGAGACTGCCGGAATTTCCATCGGAAGAGGCTTCTTTAAGAGAGGGTGGGAGAGCACTAAGAGGGAAGAGGGGAGCACAGTTTTTTGAGTGTAAAATGAGGGAAGGGATAGCTCTTATTTATAGGTAGAAGGGAGGGGTCAAATTGCACTTTTTTGGGTCTTTAGGTGTAATTTTCCTAAAAAGTTTTTTACTTTTTTGACAAGTGTCCTCCTTCCACATTCTTCCATTTTTTCACATGCATAATATGAATTTTTTACCAAGGCATGATGGTAGCCAAGTTGGGTGGGCCCAAGGGGTCTATCAGTCTCAAGTTATATTGATACTTTCGTTTGATCGGTCCGAAAACTGGAAAATTCCCAAAACTTTTGTAGTTATCCAAAAATTCTGAAAATTTCATAGTAAATCCATAAAAATACCAGGAGGATACTGTTAAAATTTTATAATTTTTGGATATCTATAACTCCTATAATAAATTTCTCAAAAAGTCTACTTTTTCGATTATTAGCCGATTCAGCAATTTTAACTGATATTTTTGAAATTTTTCCTGGCCTCTAATCAACTTAATAACTCCTCCAAAATCATGTACAAATTTTTTCAAGTCTCATTCCAGAAAATTGAGGTCCTTAAATATCTGTTATGGCCGAAGACTTGGTTTAGCCAAAATATTTGCAGATCCCGTAAATTTTCCTCGGACCTCCAAAAATTATTATATTCACTCTACATTGCTTTGGATTCTATATACTATATGCGGGACCATTATGAGAGCTTTTGAGGACCTCAGACCTATCTGTATTTTGACCTAAAGATTTGCGGAACATTTTCTATTTGCACATAGGTCCTTCCCTAAATGTCACTTTAATTGTTGTGAGATCTCTCAATCCTCTACAGACTAAAGCCCTCAGTTCATCTAGAATATCTCATTTAGGCCCCAAAAAATATAAGGGTACGTCCCTTGGTCTGGCCGAAAAACATCATTTTGGCCAAAATATCCCTTTTTCTGGCTACAAAAATTCCGGGATGCTATAATATTATCATATAATCTTGTTAAATATATATTATCATATAACAATTTTATTATTACCGCAAAATCTTAATGATCATCACGCTTATCAAGTTCATTATTTAAATATTTATTACCTTTGATTATGCCTTCATTTTAAAATTAAAAAAGGATGATTATTTATTTGCATTATATATTTTCAAGGAAAAATCTCATATAAAGATGCCTGAATTACCCAAATCCTATATTAGGTTGGTAAATTCAACAAATTTATTGACCCAATTTAGGATATGTAAATTTAACTTATTTTCCAATTATAACCTTGACCTATGTGTAAAGAAAAGAGGAAAGGGTTTAGAAGAGAAAGAATAAGAAAAAAAAAATCAAGATGCCTGATTTTTTTATTTTACTTTAGGCTATTGTTTCATGAGCTCTGATGTTCAGGGTCGGATCCATCGTAGTGTTTGTACTCTAAAGTGTCGATTAGGTACTTGTGATAGTTTCTCAGATACACATATTTCTATAAGCATATATAGGCTTTACCCTTTTTCTAATTAAATTATATTAATCCACTTGGAAATATTTTGCCTCCATCGATTTCAGGTATTCTTAGAAGAAAGAATCTGGGGGGTTATGGGGTTAAGGCCAACTAACTTCATTTTATAAAGAAGATGAATTTCTTGATGAATCTTTACAATTTCAATGACTCAGTGATTAAATACTAAATATAATTTTATTCTTTGCTGATTTTCTGACTATGCCGTAGTCTTTGATGAATTTTCTACTGTTAAGATTCTATAGTTTAGCATCCAATTTTGTGTTTTAATAACTAAAGGATAAAAAGGTAATTTAAGGTAATTTGACTGAATTCAATTGTGTCAATATAATTTAATTCATAATTTCTTAAATTTAGCAACCCAACTTAAAATTTAGGTATTTCAACAGTCTTTATTTGGGATTTTCCCTATTTTGAATCATCCACCAACCCATACCCACACATTTTAGTTTTTAGCCAAAATAAAAAAGTAAGAAGAAAACCCAGCAACAAGTCAATGTCCTCCAAAAAAATAAATAAATAAATAAACAGGATGTCCCATTACCGTCCCGATTCCTATGTCATCCTAATCCCGATGGGAATGGGACATCCCATGAACACCCCTAGTACGTACTAATCACTTACCCTTCTTTTATTGATAGACATCTTGAATGGTATATTTTATTGCTAAAAAGCATCGTCTCAAGCTTATCTTCAATATGCACCATTACACTAAAGTGCTCTCCTACATATTCCTTATTTATAAAGACCAACCTTATTATTATGTACACCACATTATAGAACATATTCCTCATAAGGCATATAGGATGTTATATGGTCAATGTAATGGGACTTTTTATCTCCATGCCTTCAAATAAAAGAGTTTGTGAAAGAGAAAAGCAGAGGAAGAAGGAAACCAGTTTCATTGCCCATCACAATGATGAGCACCAAAAACTAATCAAAGCAATGGTACCATTAAAATAATTTTCAATGGACCAGATTTAATACTTTTCAATGATGTTTTTCCAATGAAATAATTGGTTTTTTAAAAACTAATAGTTAAGAGATTATCTTTATATTAGATTATGTATTCATTAAAATAATATTCTTTTTTGAAGAAACAAAAGTAAAAAATTCAATTTAATTTGATCCATTTAAATTAAATCTTAACTGCCTACAATGATGGTTAGCTCAATGATGAGCACTGAAATTGATTCCAAGAAAGACGCAGCTCATTACCTAGTACCGCAAGAGTTTAGCCTACTTCATGCTCCTTCTTCACTCACCAGCCATTAGTGGTGTATCCTTTGCGTTGTGCAACTAGCTGGCACACATTTACCAACCCGACCCGGTCGGCTGATTCTTATATTTCCTGCACTTCATCATGACTAAAAAAAATCAAAGAATTTCAGCGATTCGTTGGGCGTGCGTGCGTGCTTTGATTAATTCGAATTTTGCCTCCCTAATTAATTTAGAAATCCCGCTATTATCTACCCCCCCCCCCAAATTAATTTTATGATATATTATAAGCTTGAATTAAATATTCCGTTGAAAAATATAATCATATGAATTTGTACATGCTTTTTTTCGATACATTGAATTTGTACATGCTTAATCAGAGCAAATGTTTTTATTTCTTTTTTTACTTGTGCGACTTCACCTACTCCTACCTCACACAAATATATATACATGTACACACACACAGCACAAAGTAATACGTATCCAAATTTCACAAAACAGAGTTTAATAATTAATAGAAAACATCATATCCACATACAGTTGGAAAAAGTGTTAGATAAAAAATGAAAGACGGGAAAATAAGACTTTTTCAAGAGACTGAAAATCCAATCCTATAGGCCGCTCACGTGACCCTTGTCATCAGCACGCCACTGACCATCCATGAAATTGAACTGGCCATACAATGTATCTATAAATATATCTTCATGTCGCCACAAAGGCTTAGCGGTTAGGTCGGCAGCAAAGCAATGAATGGCAATATATATATAGAGTGACCAAATTTTGATTATCGTTTCAATTCAACTCAGGATTTTCTTTTTTTATTTAAAAATCGAAAACTTCATATTCCTAAAATTTGAAACGATTATACGTACAGTCGAACAGCGTCCCTACTAGTCAAGTTGAAAAACAGGAGGCCGGGGAAGTTAAAAAAGAAGAAAAAGAAGCATATGATAAAGTTGGCTAGCGATTGGCCAGCAAGTCCACGGTTAACCAATAGAGTCCTAGTGTATCAAATTAATGTCCACAAGTCTTGTTAATAGACGTGTCTACGTTTAATATCCAACCATACTTTGTATAAGATTGCATTATTCCATGTGAAGCCACATGTTCTTAATTAAAAAAATAATAATAAATGCCAATTTCAGATGAGAGTTTTGGGGCTTGTAAGTTACCATGGATGGTAATTCACCAAAATGCTCACAATTATTGGCATTCAAAACAACTGCTGAGTTCACAGCAGCTAGATCTCTGCAGGAGCAAGCGCAGTGCGTTAAAACACTCTGTGCGGCTAGGTGGATTTTTGAGGTTGACCTCAAGAGATTGGGACAGTGGAGGTAGGTGGGTGTTAATTTGCTCTTTTTCAGTTAAAAAAAAGAAAAGAAAAAGAAATACTACTTCCTCCTCTCCTAATTATAAGACCTAATTGATTTGTTTTAAGAGAATCATTATAAAATTACTCTAATTACATTACTTTAAAATATTAAAAGTTATATTTTTTTAAAACTATTTTATTTGATTTATGACCTAATATATAATATAATAAAATGTGATATAATTAAGTAACTTATTTTATTTTTTCAACTTTTTTTAAAAAAAATTAATTAGGTTTGATAACTAATACTGAAGTGAAATGAGTATTACCGATTTAATAATTTGCCTTACAAAATTGCGTGGAAAGAATAAAAGAGTAAGTGTGAGGGGAGGGTCAAGTGGGACCCATGAAGGATGTGTGGCTGAAATGAACGCATGACACGAAACCGACTCTTCGCATACATGATGGGAACGCCATGCAAACTTTCGCCGACCCTCTCCCTCAATGCACTGCATCAGGATAAGGTTTCGGTTTGGCGTGGAAAGATTAAGATTCAACAAACATCTATCTCTAGATTAAATCTTTTTTTTTTAATATACATATTTTTTTATTTATTCTCTTAGTCGTTTTTAAAAATGATTTTTAAACTTAATATATATATATATATATATATATCGAGCATATCTGAACGTGTAGCTTAGTCGCGGACTATATCACAAGTTGTCTGCAAGTCTCAGTTTTAGCATTTACGTGTGTGGGAATTAATTTGTAATTGTGATAGGTGGCGCTGGAAAGTGGGATATGACATCAGAGGCATTGAATCTTGAATGACAAATATGAAATTGCATATGACCCTATCAAAGTCGGATACTTTAGAAATTAAATTAATAAACTTTCAGCCCTGGCTTTCCTTTAATATCCCTCACTTTAAAACGAATAGGGGTTAAATAAGCAAAAAACGGGGCTGGCACAGATATTTTATGCACAAGCCTTGATGCTATTATTGATTATCTGAGGCAATCTCATTAATCAAAACATAAATATTGCTTCCCTCTCATTCTCTAGGCACGAGCTGTGACATTAATTAGCACAGGCATTGGCAAGGGAGCATTGAAATTTCACAAACACAATAATTAGTCAGTTTTAAGTATACGTATCATTTCCACGATAAACTAATTAATCCTTATTTAATCAAGACTGGTTGAAAAGGGCACAAATAAATAGGTATAGAGGGCAGTAAATTTTGAATAAACAATGCATCTCATTAATTTCTTCCATCACTTCACCCAATAACAAATTAGGGATGAAAGTCAAGATTATCTCTGCACACTTAAATTTGGTAATTCTGTGGAATTAAATCCATGTGCGTTGCAGGCACTCCCGGACAAAAAAAGGAAACAAAGGAAGGGGTAAGCCAACCTTCATGGGATGCAAAATTAGAAAATTAAACGAGTTATGGATGAAACGCCAACAACTTAACTGCACCATTTTCGCCTTCCCTTCTAAACTTGCTCAGTTTTCGTGATAATAGTTCCAAAATACCAAAAGCCAGGGTTTAGCGCCAACTACCCTTATGTCATCACCATTCACCACCATTACCCTCATATACACAAGGCAAACTGAATGCGACATAATGTTTAACTTTTTCTTTTAATTCAAAAATGCTATACCATGTACATAATAAATTTTTTCTATATATAGATGGCACTTAGCGTAGACTCATCACAACACTAATATCACATTTCATATACCACAACAACGTCTCCATCGTAGAGATCAATGGCCAGCCCAAACGATTCTAGTTCTGGATCTAGTACCACCTATCCTCCTCCACCTGCAAGTTCTTCAGCAATTAACATTCAAGCCGTGCTCTGCCCTGTGACGAAGCCGTCCTCAACCAGGTCCTCAGCCACATCGTCTTCCACCTCCGCCACCTCCATCACTGGACACCCCCCGCTACCAACTGCTCAAGGAGTATTCTCTGGCCCAAGTTGATTCATAAAATCACTAGTATCCCACGGATTTACATGTTTCTATGTCTTCTATCCGGGTGACTCTGTCGGACTTTTTCAATATCGAGGAGATTTTCCTGTATTGAACATATATGTATAAGTTATCTCTATCTTTTATACCTATAAATGTTAGTTTTTGTGAGTTCAAGAGAAGAGAGAAGCTGAGGTTCGTCCTTTTCTGTTTCTTTCTTTCTTAGGTTGCTGCAACAAATTACCTTTCAAATATGAATAAGAATCCGTGGTTTTGATCAATCTTTTATCTGCACCTTTTTTTAAAAAAAACACAAAGGCAAGCCTAATCAAACTAGGCAGAGGATATGTAACTCCTCACTCCTCAGCAAGGCGTTGTGAACCAGAAGTCACCTAGATCTCCTGTAGCTGAGTGACACGTCTGGTACAAAAGTAATAACCTGGATAATCTCAACAAAGCCAATATAATCTCCCTATCTAAATACTAAGCTGGCGCGTATCTTCAATTTCAGCTCTATCTCTCTACACAGGATATGCATCGCTTCTAGGAAATAGAGACGACTTGAAGATTTATTTGATACTCCGGATATCTCCACAACTATTCCACCAAAACAACCCACAGCTTGTTTAAACCCCATAGATTGTTTTCTCCCTCTTCACGAGGATTGCATTTGCACGCATCTATACACCTTGAATATATCAGGTGATCTGTAGTAGTAGAAGAAGAAGAATGGTATCGAAACCCTCAGCAACCGAATCGATAGTTTGAAGAAGCATGGGATCAAATCCGTCCACAAGGAGAGCGTTAGGCCGCTCTAGCAGGAGGATGGGGTCAAGTTCGTCGGGGAGGAGAACGTGAACGACTCCGTAGGCAGACGGAGGAGGAGGAGAGAAGAAGACTGCAGCAGGAAGAGAGCGGGGTTGAGTCCGTCGGCGAGGAGAACGTGAACGACTCGGTGTGGAGGATGAGAGGAGAAGGCTGCAGCAGGAAGGGAAGGAAGAGAATGGCGTTGAGTCCGTCGGCACGGAGAACGTGAACGACTTGGTAGGGAGGAGGAGAGGAGAAGTCTCCAGCAGCAGGAGGAGGAGGAGAATGGGTTTGAGTCCGTGGATGAGGAGAACGTGATCGACTTGGTAGGCAGAAGCAGGAAGAGGAGAATGGAGCTGAATCCGTCAAAGTGAATGACTCGTCGGAGGAGGTTTGTTTTTTGGGGGGGCGTGAGGTAGATGTCGGCAGCAGGAAGAGGAGGAGGAGAATGGGATCGAGTCCGTAGACGAGGAGAGTGGGGAAGCGAGAGCGTATCGGTAGGCAGAAGAAGAAGAAGAATGGGGTCAAACCAACCGGCGAGGGGAACGGAAGCGAATCGGCTGGCAGCAGAAGAAGAAGAAGAATGGAGTGTTATAGGCCGGCGAGGAGAGCGTGAACGAATTGGGAGGCAGAAGAATAAGAGAAGAGGAATGAGGTAGAGTTCTTCAGCAAGGCGAGCATGAACGAATCGGTGAGGAGAAGAAGAGCGGGGTCGAATCCATGGGCGAGAAGAGCGTGAAAGAATTGGACGGCGAGTTGTAAAATGTCCGTTTTCTGGGTGGACTTCGCCGGGGAGATGGTGACTGAGACCGGGCGATATGGCTATCGTCAGGGGTAATCAATAACTGGAAATCAATATCGTGTTCGGTCAATTACATTGGCTTACTAGGTGGTATATATCACATTGATTAAATCAATATATCAACGCAGATGGTATGTTAAGATAGCAGTGATCCTAATCTGATACTCCACTATCTCCACGTGCCGTACAAGTGACTAGGTGAGCTATAATTAAAACAATGCAGAATGTTTAAAACAACAATTCTTCGTCATTAAGATAGCAAGTGATCCTAATCTGAGACTCCACTCTCTCCACGTGCCATACAAGTGACTGAGTGAGCTATAATTAAAATAATGCGGAATGTTTAAAACAGCAATTCTTCGTCATTTGTCGTCAATTAAACCCAATTACCGTGTGGCGCACATAAGAACAAGTCCATGTGGGGTTGGTATCTTTATAAGTCTGTAACACTAAAATTGTGGTTTTAAAGACCTTTTTTTTTTAAAAAAAAAGTTGAGACAGAATTCTCTTATATATTTATTTCAAAAATTATAAAAGTTAATTTTAAAAAAGTTAATCCAAACAGCCTCAAGTCAGGAAAATGAAGGGGAATCGCGTTTGTAGCATACCAGTATGTGCTAGAAGTGACAAAATATGGTTAGTGTATAATTTATGGACATTACGAGTTGATCAAGCACGGCAAGGGCACGCACGCGCATGCAAAGCCTAGGGTTTCCTTGGACGACAAGCCATCCAATGGCACGCTCGTAATTTTAAGCGCTTAAAGTGGTTATGCTTATCATTATTTATTTATTTATTTATCATTATTAATCTGTTCAGGTTCAGACCCCCTGGTCGTATATTAATGTTTATTTATGTTTTTTACCTGAAAATAATATTTTTTTATTAGACACTTACTGATTATTAAATTTCATTGCACGTGTGCGCTTGTATATTGTACCCAAAAAAAATATTACCTATCCTTTTCAAATATTCTATTTGCATGCATATTCCCACTTGTGATTTTTACTTATTATTGGTCATGACTCTTGATACCATGCCACGTCCCACTTCATCCCATAAAAGCTCATTAAAAGACTAAAGAGAGAGCATATATCCTTATACCCTCTTATCCTAATTATATGATCCCGTTAACTTTTTTGAAGAATTTTAAAAAAATTGTAAGAAAATTAATTACATCATTTTAAGATAGTAAAATTTGTTGTTTTTCTTTAAAGTATGTTGTTTGACTTATGAATTAATATATAATCTAATAAAATATAATATATTATATAATTAAATAATGTAATTATTTTTTTAAAATTTTTTTTAAGATTCTATTAAAAAAATCAATAGGATGAGGATAAATTTAAGGATTAAGAGATCCAGTCCATGGTGATGGTTAACAAGGAAACAAAAGGGAGTCAATTTTCCCATGTCACATCTCAACGACATATTTTTTTAAGCAAAAAAATTATTTCTGTCCTTTCAAATTATCGTTAATGGAAAATTATGTTTTCAATATGAGCAACAAATCTAAAGTGACTGTTAATGCATTCAATCTAATGTATCCCTCTGCCGAGGGCAAAAATCTTGTTGTTGTTTTTTTTTTTTTGGGCATGGAATAGGTTTTTCGTCGCATCGACCTAGTAACTTTAATTGCGTATCAGTTTGGTAAAGATTCGATATCTTTGACTGTGAATAGTATAAGCATTTTGGCCAAAAAGCTGAATTGGATGAGATAATGATGACGCACTCATGTGATCCAAGATGCTAAGATCCATTCATTTAAAAATAAAACAGCGGATCCAAATTTTTGGAGGGACTTGACCACTCACCACCACTGATCAGCCGCTTCGTTTGATTTTTAATACAAAAATACTACAGCGCGTCCTTCCTAGGGTCAAACTTACTTGATTGGTGTTTGTCAACAATTGCGTCGCTCCTTATTAATCAAATATTTCTGACACACACACTATCCTGAAACAGAAAATTGTACCCTCCAAACACACACGAATCTTTCATACTCATTTGCTGCTGAATCAGACATGCAAAGGTGAAGGTGATACGACCATATATTTCACACTCACCCATTTAATGGACCCAATTTCATTTAATACTCGTATTAAATAGTATATCATAATCTTGTTACACACTACTACCAATATTTCATTCCGCTTAACCCATTATTAATACCTTCAATTCCCCTACACAACCCCCACCTGTGACCTGTGACCTGTGACCTTAATTCGAGAATAGAAGAGAAATTTAACCTTCTTATTAAATAAAAATGTCAAATACTGCCAATAATCTCTTCGCCTAATAATACCATGCGTTTCACCTTTGATTATAATAAGTTATATGGGTTACAGTACAAAATGAAAGGAAAGGAAGTTTTCTCAATACTAGCAATATTTTATATTTTAAATCACTTTTATTTATTTACCGAAATCGGCTTGCAATTAACTCACACTCAGCTCGATGGTAGAGAAAATTTATATCCAGCTCTTATATTCTGTTTAGTCCTTAATATGAGATACAATTTAATAAAAAGTTTAAACTACAAATTGGGTTTTTCACTAATCACTATGGACGGGGGAGAATATAAATTAGTTCCACTGTTCTTGAAAATTAATAAATATTTTTATTTTAATGCGGGGAATCAGGGAACAGGGATCGACAATACAAAAAATACTCAGTGAAAATAGTCAAAGTACACAAAAGTGGGACCCATGAGTATGGCCCGCAGGGCGGCTGGCCTTAATATTAAAATTAATATATTAATAGCATAGAAGTTGGAACTGGAACGCAACCCCACACAACTCAGCAAGCATATACGGAGTACTATGTTATGTGATGGGATTTGGGAGGTAATTTCGTTGGATCTCCCGCCCAATCTCTCATAGTCATAAGTCACGTCTCCTTCGATGTATACTCTTTAATTAGGCTTTAGTCTAGAGGTTCCATACTAATTAATTATTATGTCTTGTACCAATTATAAAGTCTATTAATATTTTAAAAAAATGTTTAGAATAATAATTATATTATTTTAAAATATTAAAATATATTAATTTTAAATTATTATATTTAAATGATTATCTTATATATAATATAATAAAGTACATAATATAATATAATTAAATAACTTATTTTGTTTCCTTAATTTTTTTTTAAAAAAATCAATTAAATTTTATAATTAAGACCGGAAGAGAGAGTA
>JBAGKO010000010.1:2650862-2661629 GCA_037177275.1 Acacia concinna
GCAATTATTTATTGGGTCTTTGGTGTAATTTTCTTGAAAACTTTTACACTTTATTGACATGTGTCCCCTTCCACCATCTTCCATTTCTTTCTCACATAAAATCTGCCTTCTTAGTCAACAAAAGTGGCAGCCACGTTTTTGTGGGACCCACAAGGTCTATCAGTTTCAAATTATACCGATAATTCCATCTAATAGGCTCAAAAAGCTGGGAAATTCTAGAAAATTATGTAGTCATCCAAAATTTCTAAAAAATTCATAGTAAATCCCTAAAAATACTGGGAGGCTACTGTTAAAATTTCATAATTTTTGTATGTCTATAACTTCCAGAATAAATTCCTCAAAAAGTCCCTTTTTCAGCAATTAACCGATTTTAGCAATTTCAGCTGATATTTTTGGACTTTCTCTTGACCTCTAATTAACTTTAGAATTCTTCTAAAATAACATACTAATTCTTCCAAGTCCCTTTCCAGAACATTGAGGTCCCAAATATCTATTATGGCTGCAAACTCGATCTGGCCAAAATATTCACAGATCCCATAAATTTTTCTTGGACCTCCAAAAATTATTTGGATCACTCTATATTGTTCTCAATGCCATGTGCTTTATAAGAGACCATTATGGGAGCTTTCGGGGACCTCAAACCTGTTCATATTTTGACCCAAAACTTTGTGGAACTTTTTCTCTTTACACATAGATCATTCCCCGTGTTTCACTTCAATTGTTGTGAGATATTTCAATTCTCTACATACTAAAACCCTTGGCTCATCAGGAATACCTCATCTAGACCCCAAAAAATATTAAGGTACAACCCTTGGTCTAGCCCAAAAATACTATTTTGGCCAAAATACCCCTTTTTCAGCCTACAAAAATTTCGGGATGTTACACTTACTTTTCAAAAATAAACCAATTAAGGTAAATCATGAAATATAAGATATTTTTAATCTTTTTAAGCTTAATTGATTGCAACTGCAATTAATCACAATCACTCACAATAAATGCAATTAAGTCTAAAATTTGTGATTAATTGTCTAAATATGATAAGAAAAATCTTATAAAAATATGGTTTGATCAGCCTCTTGGTTAGAGACATAATTAGTGAAACTTTTTTGTCAATATATTTAATTTTTGAGACCTTATTGCCATCTTCCCAAAAATAAAACACACCCTCTCTCTCTCTCTCTCTGCGTACGACCGTATATAGAAGTGTCTCGAATCCTCCCGCCTCCAGTTGCTGCACTTCTCTTTTATATCTCTCCAGATTGATTATGTTTCAATCATCCAAAATAAAATAATATCTATTGTATTATTTTTCATTCAGGAGTCTCTTTCTTTGTTTCAATCACGCAGAGTCTGTATATATCTTTCCAAATATGAAGAAGTTCCACATATATAACATATTGCATATCCGTGAGTTAAATCTCCGCCATCTCTTTATTAATTATATATATATATAATCTTGCAAAATAAGGTAGGATATGAATTTATATCAAAATTCTGCTTTATCCTACAATTAATTTTAGGAAAGAAATATATATAATATAGTTAAATAGGTATAAAATATTAATAAATTTAATCAAATGTATCCTAAAATTTACATCAATTTAATTATAAAATATATACTTATCAAAATAGCACATAAATTGAATATGTGTGTGTGTGTGTGATAATTGGGATTCTCTCCTTTAATACAAACTGACTCCATCTAACTGATAATTTGTTGTTATCTAGCTCGAGTAAACTAGTATGTATCGGGAGAAAAAAAGCTCGAGTAAACTAGTCAATTTGAATTAACTCCTTGACCAAAAAAAAAAATGAATTAAATTTTCTAGTTTCTTATTTCAAAGCTAATGCTAATTAAGGGGTCTTTCCTGCATGAGTAAATAATGAACGGCTCGAAATCCTAAAATTTTCTGGCTCAAAATTTTACTGCACTGTTCTCCTATTTTCGTGACCCATAATTTGAATGTGTCTCGATGTGATTATGGTTTTTTAAATCCCAGATCAGAGAAAAAGGGTACACCACATTCTGTTTTACCTTTTAATTACAAAGGGACAATTTTTCCTTTTACCAACATTCACAAATTTTGAAACAAATGATTAATTAGGCCTCTTGGCCATATAGAATTTGTTAAAATATAGGCTTGAATTTAAATTTTGTTATTTTAATTGGATTTATTAGGATTTTCCCTAAAGAATAATTTACTTAAATTAATATATGAATGACTTAATGGACAGAAACAACAAAAGGCGTGCATCCATCGTCCTTTCTCTAAATGAGAGTTGATACATCTCACTACATATATTGTTGGATATGGGATGGATCTCTAGGAGTATAAAAATACAATATGAAAATAAAAATAGTGCACAATATCTTTAAGACCTGGGCAATACTATTCTTTAAACTTAATTCACCTCCACCTGTACCTATCTTATAAGGTGTAAGTTAGATAAACAGATAAATTTTCTGCAGGATACAACGAAGACCCTTAGTATGGATTGTACTCCCAAAATTTAAAACAACAATGGCTTTTATAAAATGATAATTTGACTTTATATTTGTGTACATTCAATGACAAAGGCAATGAATTTGATTTCTTGTATAGTTTCTAATAATTCAGAATGACTAATTGTGCCTGATATTTATAGGTAATGAAGTGGTGCCTTTTAAAATAACACCTTTTCAATTAAAAATCATAACAATTTGTGAGATTCATGAATATTATATGCAAATTCATGAATAGACATATGAAGAGTTATACATTTATATTATTTAGAGTTTTTTCATAAATGCAATACAACTTTTTACCAAGTGATGGCTGCCATACTTATGGCTATAACCTTTCACATGTGTCTCAAAAAATTGAAGAGACACAACCTTAGTAACTTTTAATGTCATAACTCCCTCCACAACTCTTTATGTAAATCTCTTTATTAATGAACATGACTTTACAAAAATACATCTTTTCATTTTAAAATATTCTAACATATATAAATGTCCACCAAGAAAAGATGAACCTAGCTTCATCGAGGCAAGAGCCAAGACTCTTCATTTGAACCGGCAGACTTGGAAGTTGAACTCTGATGAGTTTGATCCAAACTCAAATCTGCTACTGTAATTGGATTGGAATGCATGAAGAATGCGGGCTCTCTTGCAGATGGTAAGTCAATGGAAAGATTACTGAGATATGAAACAATTTGAGCCATTGTTGGTCTCTCTTCTGGATTTTGTTGAACGCACAATAATCCAATTTGCACACACTTTCTTGCTTCAGTCTGAGAACATGATTCCATCAGAAAAGGGTCCAATATTTGCAATGGTGTTCCCTCGTTCCACTGCTTCCACACCTTTTCGGATAATTAAATAATCAAACTCATCTTAGCATCTTAATTTTCATCACAAAGATATGGCAATATGAATACAATATGAGCAATAATTAGGCATAGATTTAGTACTTACATTTGTTAAGAGGTATGATTCATAGGATCCAGCAGCATTCCTCTTCCCACTAAGCACTTCTAAAACTATAACTCCAAAACTAAATACATCCGATTTCTCAGAAAACTGTCCGCTCATTACATATTCAGGAGCCATATAACCACTGTATAAAAATGAAAAACTGTATCAGTACAATATCATAAACATATTAATGGTAATACAAACTACAAAGCATTGTTTCTTAAACACAACACAAGGAGTCTCCTTTAATTCTGTTTCTCATGAAATTTAATAATTAAGATAACCTATTTGGAATGATGAAACAAAATTAGACTTACTAGGTCCCAACAATTCTATTTGTGCTTCCTTGCTCTTCATCTATAGCAACTATTCGTGCCATGCCAAAATCTGATATTTTTGGATTCATCTTATGATCTAATAAAACATTGCTTGGTTTGATATCACGATGGATAACTTTAAGGCGAGAATGTTCATGCAGGGAAGAAAGTCCTTGTGCAATTCCTCCAATAATTTTGAAACGCTCAGACCAATTGAATAATCTTTGTTTTTCAGAATCTATATAATCAAGTCAAATAAGTATGAAAATAAGTATTAGTTAGGGAGATCCATAATAAAGAATGTGGATAGAACTTAAACCAAAACATGTAGAAATGAGGTTAGAAGTTTGTACCAAATAAGAAGAAATCAATGCTCTTGTTAGGCACGTATTCATAAATAAGAATTTTCTCTTGCTCTTCCAAGCAAAATCCCAATAATGTCACTAAATTTCTATGTTGAAGTTTGGCTATAAGCAAAATTTCATTCTTGAATTCTAATGTTCCTTGCACTGAACCTCTAGAGAGTCTCTTGACAGCAATTTCTCGTCCATCCAAAAGAATTCCCTAAAAATGCACTTGAATAATTATAATTAGGAATAGATATATAATTAGTTAGTGATAGTTGGTTTAGTATATCACCTTGTAAACTGCTCCAAATCCTCCTTTTCCTATTTTGTTTTCTTCAGAAAATTTATTTGTTGCAGCTTCAATTGTAGCCAAGCTGAATTGCAAGGACCTCAGATTTGAACCTTCTTCTCCAACTGGACCAGTAATAACAATTCAATAAGCATGTTATATATGATAAAATATAAACATTTATAATTAAGTTTAAAAGCGAACAAACAATATATATATTACAGTTTTCCCTGAGAATAGATTGGCTTCTCTTCCTTGTTCTTCTCCTGATGAGCAAATAGCAACCCACCAAACAAGACAGTATCATTGAAACGATAATGGGGACAATAATCTTGACAACAGTTTGTGATCCACTGCCATCACCTTCTCCTGATTATATATATAACACCAAACAAAAGGGTCACTTATTGTGTTATTGAAAGCGCATGATAGTTCATGGTGATGACTTGGAAATTAAGGGAGAGAATACTAATTTAGTGTTTCAAAGTTTTATATCCCACAAATAAAAATAACACAGCATGATCTAAAATTCTCCTCCGATTTTTAATGTAGGACATAATTGAGGAGTTGATATTGATTTTAAATGTAAAATATATTTTACATATTTATCAATTTTTCACTAATTATCCCTATTAACATTCTATCAATAATAATTAAATAAGAGAGGGAGGGAAGGAGAAAATTAAGGAAAATGATTGGTGTTGAGGAAGATGAGGAGTGGAGAGGAAGTGGATGAGAAAGAAAGCGGGGACACCCTTTGCGCAAAAATAATGTCATACTAACTAGCTTAGATAACTTTATTAATCTATTCAAATTAATTAATTATATCTTACATTGAAGACCAATGGTGCTAATATATTTATGAGAAAATTCTAATTAAATCCTTTTAAAATAGCAAAATTTAAATTTAGGCCTATACTTTTAACAAATTATTAATCAAGCCATGAGGCCTAATTAAGGATTTTAGAATGCTTTTGAAAGACCATAATGCCCCTATTTAAGGTAAAAATGAATATTTTTAATCTATATATTCTAATATACTTTTAAACATTAACATTAGAATTTATATTTCTTTAAATCATTGGAATAATTGGGATCTCAGTTTTTAGTGAACTTACAACAACATTGAAAGGTATATAAATTAAAAATATTCGTTTTTAACTTAAATAGGGGCATGATGGTCATTCAACAATATTTTAAAATCTTTAATTAAACCTCACGGCTTTATTAATAATTTTTTAAAAGTGTAGGCTTCAATTTAGATTTTACTATTTTAAAAGGATTTACTTAAGATTCTCCCTATATTGATCATCCAAAAGCCAAAAACTTAGAACAATATTCAATTCCTTCATGCTGAACATATTTCTTTAATAAGAAATTATTAAAATATAAAAAAAATTAGAAAAAACAAAACATGATGCTGTGTGCGCACATATTTAGAAGTTCAAAAGTATATAGAGAAAATTAATCTTATAAATTTAAAGTCACTTATAATTAACTCAATCCCTCAACTATATGACTCAGAGCAATTTAGTCTCTGAACTTTTGACTTGCAATCTTTAATTTTTCTACATTTAATAATTTAATTATTATCATATATAATTTATTTTGAGTCATCAATAATTATGGTCTATATTGCAAAAGTTATTACTTAACACCATTAAAAATTGTCATCTTGTCCTCCTACTCAGCTCATGTGTATCTGATAAAGAGAGGGGGTGGGGGAAGAAGCACCTCTCTCCGACCCCTTTCCAGTCTCAATAAACAAAGAAGCTGAGTAATTTGTCCAAAAAAAGAGTAAAGAAGCAGAGAGGAGGGAGAACCCCGACGGATGTGGAGGATGAGAGATATGCTCCAAAAAAATATATACTCCTGTATTAGTTTGTCCCAAATATTTTTACAACAGAAAATAATACTTCTTTTGTTCTTTTTTTTTATAAGATAGAATTAAGGGATGTGTGTTTTTTTTTACCTGAGGATTAAGGGATGTTTGAAAAGTGTTTTTATGAACTACCCATTTTATCCTCACTTAATTAAAAAAAAAAATACTCATGCCTCTGTTTTATTTATTTCTCATATTTAACTAAAGCACTCAATA
The DNA here is from genome assembly GCA_037177275.1 of Acacia concinna. Lineage (NCBI taxonomy): Eukaryota > Viridiplantae > Streptophyta > Magnoliopsida > Fabales > Fabaceae > Acacia > Acacia concinna. The sequence goes on from JBAGKO010000010.1 coordinate 2,657,371, forward strand.
TAACATATTTTCTCTCTGCCACATAAACGAGGGTGTTTTCAAAAACAAAATTCATTTTTTAAATATTTATTGCATTTGACTAATTTTAACTACCACTTTAAACCACGATTAATCCTATTTTATAAAAATGGAAGGATGTAGTATTTAAATGATTATATATTTTCTTAAAAATTATAAATTAAAATAAGTAAAAGGGAAAATTGATAAGTACCTTGGGGCGGAGTTACGGCAGCGGATGGCGGTGAAGATGGCAGTGAAGAAACAGCCGTGAAATTATAGAAGAGGGAGCTCTCATATCTAATATAACAACTGGGACTGATGACCCTACCACCCTTCCTTCCATTACAGCATGCATCGATTTTATCGGAAACATCCTGTAAGCAGGACTTGCAACCATCCTCAGACAGATCTGGACTACACTGAGCAAAGGCATACACTTTCCCAGATTGGCTTGTTGTATCATTTTCTGCCGCAAACATACGATGAGAACCTCCGGTTGGTGCATGGTCCTTTACTTTATCCAATAGTACCTCTACATATTTAGCCGAGAGTGTGGTTGAATTCTCCAGGTTCCACACGAAGTATATTCCATCAGACACGTTGTATGTTCCAGAGAAAGAACGGTATGAGTATCGAAAGGTGCAATCGTCATAGTATCCAACAGCCTCCTTCCGATTTGGACACTCTTGTGGGAGAAGGATTGTGGCGTTACGGAGGCAACTCCGGCAAGAATCAGGTTTCACATCGCCTCTGCAGAATCCAAGTGCGTGAACTGTGTCAGGGTTTTGGCCGTAAGAGGAATTGATGAAGCCATATTCGATGTTTGTGTTGTCGCAAGTGAAATTGGAGAGAAGGGTATTGAGGTTGGTGTGGTAGCCACTTTTCTCTGTGTAGTTACCTCTTTCTGGGTAACAATCAGTGGCTCGGAACTGAGGTGGCTGCTGGGCGGTGAGAATGAAAAGGTGAGAAAGGAATGAAAGGAAAAAGACCAAAGAAGCGATAGGCCTTAATGGCATGGAGTAATAAAGATGGAGGAGTTGAACCATAGATTCTGGGTACTGTTATGGAATGATTAGCAGATACAGTTGGTGAGGGTAAAATGATGATCAGCCACGGTTTAACTGAGGAGGTGGGGAAAATTAATTTGAAGTTTGAATATAGTTAAACTTTTTATTAAGTCCAGATGTGGAACAAAAACACAGCACTCAAGCATTTCCTAGGAATAATTCCTTGATTGAAAGACAAACGCAATTCGACATCTTGTATTAGTACACACGCAGTCTCCGCTTTTGACTTCTTGTTACTCATATATATCCATGGTAACGTAATTGTTTATATTCATCTTATCATATTTATATAACGTTATATCATATTTATAAGAAACTTCCAGCATATTTCATATAAAATGCACTAAAGAAAAATTTTACTTCTCATCAACTTTACTATAAAATTCAAAAAATCCCTATTTAATATATATTATATCACATAAGAACAAAGTTAACATAATAATAAATTAAGGATAATTTTATTCATTTATCTGAAAAACATAATGAGTTGCTTTATAAAGAGAATAAAAAGAATTTCTTTTATACTCCCTCTGTTCCTATTTATAAGACCCTTTTGAAAAATCCTAAAAAAATCTTAAGAAAGCTAACTACATTACTTAATAATATCATATGTTGTATTTTATTACATTATATAGTAGTTCATAAGTCAAACAACATAATTTAAAGAAAAAGGAAAAACTTTAATGTCTTAAAGTAATGTAATTAGCTTTCATAGGATTTTCTTAAGATTCTTCAAAAAGATCTCATAAATAAGAACAGAGGAATACAACAGCTTTGGTAGGGGTGCCATAGCTGGAAGAGATCTAGGATCAAACTCGCATACTAGGACGATCGACACCAATGTTGGTTCAATCCAGTAGCAATAAGATGTGGCTGCAAAGCATGGGCAACCATACAATAGACCTCCATATGAAAAGACACATTGCATATGGCACCGAACATATGCTACAAATTTTAGCTAACTCTCCATATGCTGCCAAGAAACTTAACCTTCACTTACATAGTAAGCCGTCAAAGAAAGTATAGACAGGAGGCAATACCAAAGAACCTATGAGTAAGTTTGGTATCTCCCCAAAAAATATTCCCTGATATATCCTAACTAGACATATTGGGAGTACGAAAACCAACGTGTTGCTTTGATCTTGATAATAATGCCATATTCCATGGCAAATATTTTCTACGGTAGGATTGGGGAAAATGTCTCAACAAACTTTGTTACTCATAACAAGAAATTCTAAACTACAGTCATGCCCTGAGCTTCTTATTAGATGTAAGAGCTTGAGGAGGAATAACTGATGTTAATTCACACAACGGTCTTGTGAGAGCAAAATAAGTAGGATGTTCGATTGCCTTGACAATAGTCCAAAAACCAATTTCTTCAAATACAGAATTGAAACTATTGAGCTACAACCAATCAATTCTCAAATAGTCTATCTAACAAGCAACAACCTAACTAACAACAGGAGTTATTTTGTGATGACACAAATAAGTAACAATTCAAAAACTTAAATCCAGCCAGCTAACTATAGGAGTTATTTTGTGATGACACAACTGAGTAACAATTAGGAAAGTTAAATTCATCCATGAGAGAGTGACACATACCATATATGAAAGTCCTTTACACAGGTAAGAAAAGCAAGGTTTGGAGCTTGAGGATGGCACCAAGATGCTATACTAGGGCAAGCCAATTTGGGAACTGGTCTTATACGTTGCAGTTCCTGAGTATTGGAAAAACACCATAATGAATACAGATAAATAACACTACACCAGACCATGCTAATCTCTAATATTTTCACAGAATTAAAATTTTTCCAATATTAAGACCAATACCACACCTTAAAGGAGACTGTGTCCCATACAGCTAATGTCTTGTCTGCACCAATTGTAATAAGCTGAGGAGCACCTCCACTCACCATAGAAAGAGTCTTGATGAGGACGTGAAAGAGATCAAGAGAAATAAAACACCAGCCATAGTCATCGATCATGTGATGAAAGACACAAGTAAGAACTTGGAGAATTTAGAGGAGAATGACAGTAACACCCCCTGGTAGAGTAAGAATCCAAACAGATGATCTCACATGAAAGGTGGAGTTTCCAAAATTCGAAGGAGGAGTTCCACTGGGATGGGTTATGAAGGCAGAAAAATACTTCCGCTATTATCAAACTCCTGTAGATCTCAAAGTGGAAGTTGCTGCAATGAATTTAGAGGCTGATGCGCTCAATGTTTTCACCTGGGTTTCTTCAAATCGCACCGTCAGATATTGGGATGAACTGATTCAAATATTTCAAGAGAATTCCGGGCCAGCTGAATTCCAAAGCCCAGATATCTATTTATGAGACATTAAGCAGACAGGTACTGACGTACTGTAGAAGGATATCAAAGGGAGTTTGTTAGGCATTCTTCTCGTGTTCAGGGGGGCCTGAAAATTGTTTGCTAGCTATTTTTATTAATGCATCATGGGCCTAGATGCATCAAGTTGTTTGCAAGTCAATGAATTGGTAGACATCAAATCAGCAAAAAGGTGCGGAAAAGTTTGATAGCGTAGGAAAGAACTGATAAATAAGGTGGAAGCAGATAAAGGAATAGGAAAATGAGTTTGTTTCTAACGCCACTTCGGCTGAAACGAAGTTTGTTATTGGGCTTTAGGCCTTTCTTAATTTTTATATTTGAAATCGAATTTAAGTATATCATGAAATGCATTTGATACCAATATAAACATCAACTTCCTGGAGGATTTATTGCCGCTCTTTGGTGTATTTATCTTCCTTCTCTCATAAAATAGTCTTGTTAGCGAATAAATAGTTAGGATTCCTCTGAGCTATAAAGAGTAAGTCCCTTGACTTATAAAGATTGTTAACGTTATAAGAGAATGCTGTTAAGACTGAATTCTTGTACTAATTCTTTTTTAGAAAAATATTAACCAAGCCAGTAGTTATAACAATATTCTGGTTGGGTAGCCATACTAAGCAATAATTCAAAGTAGAACTTTGCCAGAGGTAAAGAACGGTGCCTTTAAGCTTTGTCTTGGAACAAGTTCCCGCAAATCTTGTACATGGTCTGCAATCCATCACTGGCACCCGAAACCAGAAGACCCTGATGGTGAACAGAATGAAAAGAAAATGAAGTTTAACGACAGATCAAACAGGAACGCCACAAACTTCAAAGCATATAAACAATACATAGAAATGTAC
>JBAGKO010000010.1:2661729-2674182 GCA_037177275.1 Acacia concinna
TCTTCCTTCTTATCTGTCAAATTAAGAATGTCTGTCAAGCCAAGCCCAGCGTTTTCCTGTCCTATTCCCCTGCTATTACTCATGGTAAGAAGGCACTGGAGAGCTCTCTTTAAATCATTACTCTTCATTGCCAGATCAAACTCCAACCTATAGAGCATATATAAGAGTAATATATAATTAACCATGCGTTCATATAATGGTTTCAATACCTATTTCAACTGTAAATAAGATTTCGATATTTTAACACGACAATTACACTCAGGCAAATGTGTGATGCAGAAAAATAAGGTCTGAAAATTCTGAGAATGCATCATACCTTTTTGATATTCCGGGCAAATGAAGCGCTTCAGTGGCATAACCCATTCCCAGCAAAAATTGAGCTAAATCGTCATGGTGTTCTCTCCCAAGCCTACTTGCCCTGTTTGAAGGCATGATATTAGATATAGGCACTGCAAAATCCTTTTTCTTTTGTGAGGGGTGAGAGACGAAAAAAAATATTAATACCATTTTATAGCACTAACAGCATCGCCATAGGCAGCAAGACATCGGCAACGAATACCTGGATGACTCAGGGACAGAGCATGTGCACACATGTACCTACCACATTTCAGGCATCAGAAACATGCGATATACTAATTCAATAACGCAGAAAATAGAGTGCATTTATGTGCATCCAAGTTATGCGCACATGCATTGAAAGGAACGAAATAGCACCCAACATAAATTCAGTTATTTGGATGCATATCTCAATAGCATTAGCTGAAAATACGGACATGCCCTTTTATCAAGCAAAAAAAACAGACAAGCTTTGATAGATTATGCAAAATTGTTGGAACTAGGTCATCTAATAACCTGTCAATCACCCAAAGAACTCCATCTCTGACACCCCCCACAACCAGAGGACCAACAGGACGTTTCTGCTCCAGTGGGAACCGTGTAACAGCAACAGACACTCCCCCACCACCAACAGCTATTTCACTGGCCTTTCTTTCTTCAGCCATCCCAGAGTCATCACTATCAACTCGAGATTGTTTTGGCAACGAGATGAAAGGAGGCACTGAAGGAGCATGCTGAAATGAAGCCAATCGCACCACCTGATGTGAAAAAAAGATATAAACTGTCAATAAGATGGTAAGGCCGAAAAGGCTACCCAAGACATTGGACTTTTTAAAACTGCCACTTGAAATAAAAAAATTTTGCCAGAGGGAGGGAAAATTCTTGAACAGATTGGCAAAGCCATTCATGTAACAGGCAGTTTATTGTGGACTGTTACAAGCTATGAGGAAAATGTAAAGATGATTCACACAATTGACGAGAAGTTTTTGTTTTCAAGTATGAAAAAGAAGACACTACATCAACAACCAACTAAAACCCTTTTAAGTAGGATGATTTCAAGAGTAGTTGAATATTATATATGTTTTCCATTACATCAATGTAAAACCCAAACAGGACTCTCATACTCTTTACAAGAGCTTACAATAAGAAATATAGTGAATACAAGTACCATGAACGTTGCACCCTAAATTCCAGTTGCCTAGAATATTCTATGCAGCCTTGGAAGAAAAGGCCAATCTCAAAGTAGACATGCTGCTGCCAAAATATTTCTTCACAATATTGTTTCAGCCATTGACAAAGTTTCCCAGCTCATCATGTAAGCAAAACTGAGCAAGAAACCTGGCCTAGTTCCAGAAATACTCCATCTAGACTTTTTTCTTTTTTGTGGAAAATATTAAAGCCCCGAGCATAGATCTATTTGTACACTAAGACCACATTTGGTACAATGGAAAGGTTTTTAAGAGGATAGGAAAAGGAAAATGGGCCTTCTGTGGCCCCAATTTGCAAGTTTGGTATGGATGGAAAAAAATGAAAATATTTGAGCATTAAAAAACTGAGAAAACAAATAAATGACACAAATATCATTTATTAAAAAGAGATTATTGGACTAAAACAATAAATAGTAGTTATTTTTGTCCTTGAAACTAATGTTTTCTAAGGTGGCATTTCCTTAGTTATCTTGATGGAAGACTCCTTCCTATGTTTGATGGAAGTGAACTTCCAATAGAAGAGCTATTCTTCCCTACCAAAAACACCAAGAGGGATTTTCTTTCTCCTGTTCTTAAAATTCCTACCATTTCCACCAAGTCTAAGGGCCATTCTGACCTGTAACATCGGTGGCCTCAATGATAATCTTTCTTCAGTAGTAGCTTGGGGACCATCCACGGCAATTAATGCTAACTCTCCATGCTCAGCTACTGCTCTTGCTTGTGCTTCATTCATTCTTTGTTCTTCCTTCATCTTCCTAGTTTCTATGTCAATTTGTGCAACCCCAGCATCCACAAAAACAATTCTGACAAAAAAAGAGAGGTTATAATAAGGATATTAAAAAACTACCAATTGTTACCATTTTGGCTCCTGAAACAATGGTAGTAAATCTAGATCTAGATGGACATATCCAGCATAACATTGCCATAACTTTGAAATTTGAAAAATGCATGGAAGCACAAGGTTTTCCAGTCAGGAACTAAAAATCTCTTGGCAAGTGATGCAATTGCTCTACATCAGTACCATACAAAATGATGAATAAAGAGAGATTGGCAGATAGACAGAATAATATAAAATGATCAACATAAAAAATTTTGGCCTTGTGTAGATTGACAGAGAATTAAAGATGCAGAGTATAGTTGTGGATTCCATTTCTAATCAATTGACAGAAACAAATAAAAAAAGGATGGGTCAATAAAAACTTCATATGGTATATGAAAATCGTATATAAACTGAAGATAGATCACACAGCTTACTCTATAGTAGTTGGTGTGGCTACAAATAGTTGCCTTCGGTGCCAAACAGCACTAGTAGCATGTGGAATTGCAACATCTCCCAAGTATCTATATTGTGGACGCAAACATGATATGACTATGTAATGTTGATATGCAAATGCACAGTACTCAACGGTTTGGTCCCAAGCAGTCCATTCTGGCTGAGGAAGCAGGTCACCCACTGGCTGGAAAGTCTCCCAACTGAATCATAAGCAAGAAAATGCACCATTGAATCTAAAGAAGCTGGAAAATGTCTCATCAGAAAAACCAATATAAAGTAAAGAAACACACAGCCAATATACACAGCATTCTCAACTCCATGTAACCCGGATGTGAAAGAGAAGTTTAAAGGTCAATAAGGATTCCAACAAACATAAAATGATAAGTGTAAAATCATTAATTATGTATGGGCGTCAAAATCCCTGTGTCAATCAACGAAAAAAATTCTTGATCTGAAAGGCTGTATCAATCAGCAAAATTTATCTGATTTCATGATATCCAGATTATGAAGAAATGGAAGAAGTGAACCTAAAAGGAAGCTTCAGAGTACGTTCCAAACAGTTACTACAACTTTTACCTGTACAGCTGGAAGTTTTGAGGAGCTGCCTCAGCTGGAGATCTATTTGAGGAAAAGCCATCATCAAAAGTAGTAAAAGAAGAAAGGCCACTGCTTCCATAACCTGACAAGGGCATGGACTGAATTGTTGAAATAGCTGTAGCAGCAACTGGACTGACTCTCCTGGATGTTCGATAGGCAACACCAAGCAAAGCCCCTCCATGCAAACCAATGACCTAAAAGAGATGCCTGAATCAGAAATGTGAATAGACATTGAAGCTATTGGTTCCAGTATGGACGAAGTATCCAATGTCCATTGGAGGATAACAGGCACAGCAAGCTATAACATGAACATAGAAGAGTACCCGCCCTTCTTGCTGTTTATAGCACACATAGACTTATTAATAAACATAAATCTTAGACCTGGTCTTTACATTTCAACATTTCTGAAGCTATTATAGAAAACCTTTTGCTTCCAAGAGTGAATACATAATCCTCCCACCTATGAAGAAAATGAAAAGTAAATTTAGACAACATAACATTTACAATTGCACAGAGACTGCAATAACGTCCCCGCCCAGGTTGTTTTTTATCATAAAATGTGCCACCAATGCTAGCCAATTTACTTGGCCAAGTCTGGCTATGAAAACTATCAAAAGGAGGTCCACTTTTATTTCCCTTTTTAATTCAAAGCCCGGCCTAGCTTGATCCAATCGTATGACACAAGTAATGCTAGGCACCGATTTAGGTCAAAGTCAATTCTAGATTTGCCTGCGTTCATCCCATGCATGTATAACAAGTCAAGCTGGGCAACAAACCAGGCCAAAATCAATCCTAAATTTGCCTGTGCGCATCCCATGCGTATGTGAGTAGTCATACCTGTGCCCTAGTCTACGTTTCTGTACTGATACATGTACTTGCATCCAAAACAATGCAACAAAGAAGGTTCAAGAAACCAATTCTTAATTATTACGATTTAACTTCAAAGTATTTCCAAAAGGTCCTTCCATCAGATCATAGAAAGCACTGCCACCAGAAATGCCATAAATAATATGAAGGCACAAACTAAGAAAAGGTCATACCGGTTCACTCCGTGCACCAACAGACCTCATTAGTATGTTAGATGTCCCATCATCTAGCAAGATACGCACTTGAACAGATGCCATGGAAGCAGCAGAGGCGGCGGCGGCGGCGGCTTGGGCTGCAGCTGCAGCAGCCTCCTTTGCTCTCCTGGATGAACCTCCCTTAGGAATAATAGGAATTCTGGGAGGTAATGATGATTCCAATATGGCAAATCTGTCACGACATGTGTCCCAAGCAAGAAGCCTTGCACTGCCAGAATCAACAATTGACCAGTCGCTGACCTTGTACACAGAGAAGTAGGGAATATCTGGCCAAACAATTGCTAGATACCTGCAGGCAGGTTACTAGGTGTCATAAAGCTATTATGGCTATTAAACACAGAAGGGAGAAATTTTAATTATTGAACACTAGTTAAAAAATAATTATTAGGAATTACTAAAACAATTAGTTCCTTTAGAGAGACAGTTGCCACTCAAAAAATAAAACCAAAATTAGCATCGAAAGTGCTAAAGCAAATGCCAGGCAACTTACTTTCCTGAACTGCTCATAGAGAGAACAGAATATGAATCATGTGGAACAGGCGTATTGATCTGTTTCCTCCCCTGCTTAATAGGTAATGGTTCCACAAAATCACCCCTAGATCTTCCTGTTTCTGACAAGGAGCTATTATTTCCAAGAGATGGATTTGCTGAATTGTTTAGTTGAAAATTTAGTAGTTTGAGCTCCCTTTCAACTACATATACAGCGGCATGCTCTCGGCTGTCTACCGGTGTTGGCAGGGGTGCAACAGCTGGAAGAGATCTAGGATCAAACTCACATACTATAACACCAATGTTGGTTCCAGTAGCAACAAGATGTGGTTGCAAAGCATGTGCAACCATACAATAGACCTGCATATGAAAAGACACTTTTCATATGGCACTGAAAATAGGCAAAAAAATTCAGCTAACTCTCCATGTGCTGCCAGGAAACTTAACCTTCACCCACATAGCAAGCCGTCAAAGAAAGTACAGACGGGAGGCAATACCAGAGAACCTATGAATAAGTTTGCACTGCCCAAAAAAGTTCCCTAATATATCCTAACTGGAAATATCAGGATGTACAGAAAACAACTGGTTGCTTTGATCTTGATAATAATGCCATATTCCATGGCAAATATTTTTTACAGCGGGATTGGGGAAAATATCTCAACAAACTTTGTTACTCTTAATTCTTAATTTTGACTGACCCTCACCTCTCTTCAAATTATCACAAGTATTTAGATACACAGAATTATATTCTCACGACTTATGATAGCAAAACATTAGCAACAAATTATATGTACATACAAAGACATTATGAAAAAGATAGCTGTTAACTAGAAATTATAAACTATGGTCACATACCCTGAGCTTCTTATTAGATGCAAGAGCTTGAGGAGGAATAACTGAGGTTAATTCACACAACGGTCTTGTGAGAGCAGAATAAGTAGGATGTTCGATGGCCCTGACAATAGTCCAAAAAACAATTTCTTCAAATACAGAATTGAAATTATTGAGCTACAACCAATCAATCCTCACAATCTATCTAACAAGTAACAACCTACCTAACTACAGGAGTTATTTTGTGATGACACAAATAAGTAACAATTAGGAAACTTAAATTCAGCCAACTACCTACAGAACACAACTAAGTAGCAATTAGGAAATTGGAATTCATCCATGAGAGAATGAGACATACCATATATGAGAGTCCTTTACACAGGTAAGAATATCAAGGTTTGGAGCTCGAGGATGGCACCAAGATGCCACACTATGGCAAGCCAATTTTGGAACTGGTTTTATACGCCGCAGTTCCTAAGAATTGGAAAAACACCAGAATGAATGGATAAATAACAGTACGTCATACCATTCTAATCTCTAATATTTTCACAGAATTAAATATTTTTCAATAGTAAGACCAATACCGCACCTTAAAGGAGACTGTGTCCCATATAGCTAGTGTCTTGTCTGCACCAATTGTAATAAGCTGAGGAGCACCTCCAATCACCCTAGAAATCTCAACTCCCACAACCCCACCATCATGGGCCTAGATGCATCAAGTTATTTGCAAGGCAATGAGTTGGTAGATATCAAATCAGCAAAAAGGTGCAGAAAAGTTTGATAGGGTAGAAAAGAACTGATAAATAAGGTGGAAGCAGATGAAGGAATAGGGCAATGAATTTGTTTTTAACGTCACTTTGGCTGAAACAAAGTTTGTTTAGGCCTTTTATAATTTGTATGTTTGAATTCGAATTTAAGTATCATGTGATGCATCTGATACCAATAGAAACATCAACTTTCAAGAGGATTTATTGCCGCTCTTTGATGTATTTATCTTCTCTCTCGTAAAATAGTCTTGTTAGGGAATAAATAGTTAGGATTCCTCTGAGATATAAAGAGTGAGTCCCTTGACTTGCAAAGGCTCATAAAGTTACAAGAGAATGCTGTTAAGACTGAATTCTTGTACTGATTCTTTTTTAGAATAAATATTAACCAAGCCAGTAGTTATAGCAATATTCTGGTTGGGTAGCCATACTAAGCAATAATTCAAAGCGGACCTTTGCCGGAGGTAAAGAACTGTACCTTTAAGCTTAGTTTAGGAACAAGTTCTCGCGAATCTTGTACATGGTCTGCACTCCAAAGTACAAGCAATCCATCACTGGCACCCGAAACCAGAAGACCCTGATGGTGAACAGAATGAAAAGAAAATGAAAGTTTAACAACCAATCAAACAGAAACTCCACAAACTTCAAAGCATAAACAATAAATAGAAATACACAGGCAAGCAAAACCTGAAAATCTCATCAACAGATTTTACCAACAATAATAATTTGCCTGCAGAGTCAGTTATGTACTTGTTTAACATTATGAATGAAGTGGTATTCACCATAACTTGGAGATCCTCCTACTTCTAGAATCTGAATTTATTTTTTTTTTGCCAACTACTTCTAGAAATTAGATTCTGGTTGATATGCTATTGATAAGAAAAGAGTAGAAGAAGAATAGAAGAACAGAGGTAGAGACAGGAAAATTCGGCAATCTTTATTTCTGCAATTATGAAAACTGAACAAACAAACTGATGATCTCCCAATAATGACAATAGGGATGTGTATTTATAGCCTAATTCCCTCTCATTAGTCGTTAGTGGCAGTTAGTGGCAGATTCTTATCTCCTAATGGGCTAATAATCCGGCCCAACAATATACTAATGGCCCAATTAACATATTAATCCTAATTAGGGCTAGACAAGGGAAATTAAAAGAGGAATTAGAGATTTAGGGAATTATTAACAATATCATATCACTGGTTCTAAAAGATTTTTTTCGCCGGCAATAATAATCTCCTGCCCTCAATACATACATAGCAGAAAGGCATCCAAAACCCCAAAAAGCAACTCAGCACTCCCAACAGGCCAACACAGGCTATACCTCTTGGCAGCCCCAAAAACATCACCAAGCCAGCATTTACTTTCCCTTACAACCAGGATCCATAGTACAAGCATCTAAGCTGGAGTATTTTTCTCTTCTACCCGCCAAATCTTCCTTGATTTCCTCCTTTATATCTTTAGTAAATTCACCAGCTCTATCACAATTAGACCCAAAAACTTAAACCACTGAATGAAGGCCCACCTGTAGTTTAATTAAAGTTTTTAACGTCAAGCTTTGACAAATTAACCAATGACATGTCTGTTCATGAAACCTAATTTTGTCAAAGCATAGACAATAATTGCAATAAATTTAATATTGCCACTAAAATATACTCCCTCTGTCCCAAAATATAAGAGACGTTTAACCGAATCTCTTAGTTCGAAGTGGCAGTTAAGAACAATAAGTATGTTATAATTGTTATTCATTTTTACTAAAATACCCTTATTAATGAGAAGATATAAAATAAGAGAGAATACACTTATTAAAGTCTACCACTCTCTCCCCCTGCCCTTCTCTTCTTTCATTGGGAATGATAACTTTTATAGTCAACACAAGCATTAATGTATTGGTATTGAATAAGGGTAAAACTGGAAAAAAAGAATTAAAGTGCAAGACATTCTTCAAATGTCTCTTATATTTCGGGACAGAGCAAAGATGGTAGTTGTCTCTTATATTTTGGGATGGAGAAAGAAGTTAACACTACATAAATGAGGATGAGCTAGCCAATGGAAAATCAAGATTTACCTCACCAGAAGCAGCCATGAAGGACATCAAACAAGAGATTGATCCTTTGTGACCCCCAGTGTATCTTCGCACAAGCTGCAAGGGACAAAAGCATACCATGGAGCTGACAAATTCTACTTCAAGGAACTCTAAACATCAAGCCAAAAAGGGGGGCAGTTCAAGAGTAAACCTTCCAAGTAATCATTGAGAGAACTCTAATGACACCATCGGATCCACCAAAAGCAACAAGAGGGCCATCACTCCCACCAGATCGATAAAGGAACTCCATGCTGCAACAGCAAATAATAGTAGAGTATAAAACTGAGATGATAAGGTATACACATAGATTGAAAAATAAAACTTAAAATCAGCAAATAGCCTTATTTGTGGTTAGTAATTATCACATAGTTAAAATATAAAATTACATAACATGCAACATATAGGATTAGTCACGAGTGATGCTGAAATTCATCAGGAAGAATGATTAAGCTGAAGTTCAACTCATTTAAGATGAAAAAGAGGAATGACTTCCAAACTCCATGAAGGATTGGATTTGCCCAAAATAATTAGAATAGGAGGAATGTAAGAGACGGTCATATGATTGCCAGAATCAAAGTTTAGATTGATGATCCAGCAACTTATAAAAGCCAATGACAATCTGTCATTACTAGGTATGTATATGTATCAATGAGTGCCTGTGTAAGAAACTAGGGGAAAATATGAATAGGCCCCATCACAAAAGTCCAAGTGACTACCAGGTAGTTAACAAACAGTCTGCATAGACTCTGTAAAAAATTTGAAATCAGTGATAAAAAGGGTTAAATATGATCATATGTAATATGTATTTACCATAGGAGGGATTTGTTATCAAGCTCCTGCTTTGGTACATCACGGCCGCGCATTGTCACCAAGTCCAAAAATATAGCCTTGTTCAAACAACATATAACAAGAAAATGCCTTCCCTTAGTTGATGGAGCAGGAGAGCTAAAAGCTGATGTAAGATGATGTACAGCTGATGGAGCCTCTGCAGCTGCAAAGCGATTGTGCCAAAGTTGCCAGAAGCGGACATCATCATCATAAAAATTCACCTGCATAACACTTTAAAAGAAAGAGTAGAATCATGACAAATAAATAAATCATAAAAGCCAGAACGAGGGTGAAATAAATATAGAGTAAAGGAACATTACCTCCCTCCGCGAATGGCTTCTGTGGGCTTCCCTTTGGAGTCTACAAAACAAAATACATCATGTTGCTTGAACAGTACAAAATTACTTAGGGTCATCGCTAATTTTAAGAAACCATTTGTAATGTAATTTTTCATGCATCAAGTCAATATATTCACTCAATGTAACGTCCAAGACATATCACCAATTAGTAATAAATTCAATATTGCAAAATAGACGAATGTCGCAAAGTTAAGTCGTGAATAATGATATTCAAGAACTTCTAGCTCTTAGAGCATAAAACTACAGTAAATGTAGCATAGCGAAATGAGCCAAAAAGAGAAAGTGCCAGCAAATTGTTAATTTCTATAGCTTTATGCTCCCAATCCAGATAAATCTGCTTGAGGATATAACATATTGAGAATAAAAGAAAAGTTATTACGTTCCTCAAAAGGAAGGAGCTTATAGTGGAGTCTGATGTGACAGTTGAAAACAATTCAGCGCATTAAGGATATTTATGTGGAGCTAGTGAAAGCTTTGGATAGGATAAAGCTAATAAATGAGCAAGCTGTTAGTTCCTGGGAAAATGAAAGAACTCAGGTAGATTAATTATGACTACTAAAGGAAGTAGTTGCTGTGACCAGGTCCAATGAGAGATGGGGTTGAGAGATAACAAAAACGCAGAAGTTCTAAATTACAGTACACTCAACCGATAATCAGATGCATCTCACCGTGCGCATCAAACGCAGAAGTTCTAAATTACGACAGAAACGTGAAGGGCGTCAATACATTCAGTTGTGCTCTTTAAGTTCAAGCGAAATGTTGTACCTGTTTCTCCCTCAGCAAGCTTCTCCAATTTGGCACCGACCAAACGCCGCTCATCAACTCCTCCAGCTTTTAGCTCGTATATCACCTAAAGAGGAGGATTTGGTGAAATGCAAACTAGCCAAGAAAAGGGGAGTTTCACAGATAAGGGGCGAGACTAAACAATATGGTGTACAACGCTGTACCTGGCGATGTTCCCAGTTCCAAACAGAGACCCGATCTGATGCATCTGCTGTGACCATCCATGGATGCGTCGGATGCAATTGGATCTTAACGATTTTATCACTGGTCGGCCGGAATGCTTTCAATCGCAGCATCTTTTTCTCTTTGTTAGCTTAATATAGCTAACACTATGAAGAAGAGATGAAGAATAAAATTACTTGCAGAGTCGTTTGGATCGGACTCGACCGGGCAGTTTTCCGTCAAATCATGAAATTTGAAAAATGTGCGTTCACTACTGATGAACGCACATCAACGCCGTGAAGTTAACAAATTCTTCCCACGATGCTAGTCATGTTCCCTTTCCTCTCTTCACTCCCATTTTCCGTGTAACAGGTGGGAAGACTCTGTTAGAGCTTGCTCTGTAAGAAGGGAATTCGAGCGGTGGAATGATGAGACCAGTTCTAGATTTCAGAAACTCAACCCAAATTCAAAGTAGCCTCCGCCAGCTTCCAACCTCCAAATCGCCTTGCAGTCTGTATTGATCTAAAACGCCTCTCTGGTCCTTTTGTTCATTACCTTTTCATTACCTCTCTGGTCGTAATTTCATAGTAGAACAGATTTTAGCCGGCAGAAACAAAAACTGATTAAGGCGTGCCTTACAAAAGAAATGGTTTATTTTTATAAGTTACTATTTGTTTGAATTGAAGATTATAATCAATATTTAAAAAAAAAAATAAGATTGAATAATTCTATTTATATTTAGAATACAGATTACAGAAGTCATTTATAAATTATTTATATAAAAGTAAATATGTGTTTTATTGAAAGATTGTAAAAGTTACTTTTGATGGGAAATTAATGAAAATAACATGGATCATATTATATAAATTATATATTTAATGTGATATTTAAAAATTTCAAAAAATGAGAAATATTTTTTCACGAAAATTTAAAAAAATAAAAATATATAATTAATGACATGGTAAAATTAATAAAAATGCATATAAATTAGAAAGTACCTAGAAGTAATAATTGTTATCAATATTACACCACTGCTCAAATCACATGGATTGTACTGTATGGTCTCTAATGCCATCACGAACATCATTTAAAATAGAAACAATACCATCAGGTGGATGAGGGAAGTTCATGACAGGATCTAATTAATACCCCTCTCCTCTATACACTGACCAACAAGTCTACTTTTTTATTAATAAAAATAATAAAATAATAAAAGCCCCTACAATCTTGTAAGGATGGAAAAGCATTAATTGCAATTTTTTTCTAGTTATGGGCCGGTAGAGGAGTGTATAGGATGGAAAAGCATGCTGCCTCTTGCTTCTACTTTTGGGAACTTTTCTTGCTGCAGCACAATGGCTTTCATCGCCTGCCCAAACACCTGTTAATTTACTCCATCGGCAATCGTGTGTGAATCGTGCCTGTCGGAGCCCAAAACGGCAAAACAAACACACATATTATCATATACAATTCATATATCCAGCGGCCAGTGATATATTTTTCACCCTAAAGTTTGCAAGCGCTAAAAAAATAATAGAGATTTGATATGATTAAAGGAGAATTAGTACATAAAAATTTAATATAAATTGTTATTTAAAAATATTTTTAAGAATCTTGTTGCAATATTCTTAACAAAGTTAATTGATAAGTCATAAATTTA
>JBAGKO010000010.1:2689101-2705747 GCA_037177275.1 Acacia concinna
AATTCCAATTTAGTACAGCGAAATCGGAAAATCCCAAATCAGTCTTTTTCTAATTTTTTTGCATAATTACGAAAATGTCATTAATTCACAACAAGAGTATCTCAATTAACAACATCAGCACAAAGAACTCACAACGTAAAGGCATAGTTCCTGGTGTTGTTAATTTATATACTTATGTTATGAATTATGATACTCTTGTTGTTAAAAATCTAGTAGGATCTTCGTAATTACGCAAAAAGTACAAAAAGACTGATTTGAAATTTTTCAATTTTACTGTACTAAATTAAAATTTTTCTATTTTCTTGTATTTTTTTAAAATTTTCTCAAGTTATTTTTTACTGCCATTTCACACCGCCACATTGACCTTGTGCTGGCCACAGAAAGTGACCCATCAACCCACTCGTTTCCCAGATTCACCAGTCCGCATGTCAAATCTTGCACGTTTGTTTTTCCTCCTCCTTTTTCGTTTTGTTTGTTTCCAGTTTTCCACCTTCTTTAGTTGACACGTCCACAGAGTCTCTTCCTTCTCTTCTACGAGGAAATCCTATTACCATAAAATTTATTGCTATCTATTTTGTGTGGTCAGCATTATCTCTGGAACAGAACCGTATAAAGAGGACTACCCCTCCTCAACCGAGGATAGGTGGCAACTGTTGATGGGTGGTTGGGCATCTTTCCCACATAGGTCCCTTGGCTAGAAGAATATTCACTGCATGCCTCCTCCGAATTTAGGGCTGTCTAATTAATTAAACTAGTCTTAACTCAATTTTATAATCAGATTAAAGATTCGCATACCCCTTCACTCTTTTTTTGTGGAAGAAGAATGTGGTATAGAAGAAGGAAAATTGTTGTTTTTCCTTGTTTCTGTCGTCTGGGAAATAAGCGTGTCTGGATCTGAGTTTTTACAGAAACTCCTTTCAGGCCGAGGAAGGGAATTATCCTGAAATTATTCTAAAATTGTGGGAACTGGACAGCTGTCTGACGTCAGAATGAAGTGACAAGAAGTCGACTTTGCCTATTTCTTGGATTCTGTATCTACCTCCTCACGTTTCTTCCGCAAACATCACAACAACCATAATTTCTCTTCGTTTTTTTTTGGGGTTCTGCAAGTGATTATTTATCCTCGCATTCTGCATTTTGGCTGTTTCGAACTTGTGAATATCACGGGTCACAGACGAAGGCGAATTGCTGATAACGGAGAGAACTCGAATTTCATTAACTAGAGGACCTCCTGTTTGGGATATGTTGTTTGCGTTTACGTGAGTGATACTGACATAGTCGGGAGTAGTAATAATTCTGAAAAGGTAAAAGATGTCGATAGCTAAGGAGCCTGAACAAGTGATGAAGTTGAGGGGAGGATCAGTGCTGGGAAAGAAGACTATTCTGAAGAGCGACCATTTCCCCGGTTGCCAGAACAAACGCTTGTCTCCTCAGATTGAAGGCGCTCCCAATTATCGTCAGGTCTTAATATTTGTTCTCTTCCTTTCTTCTTATTTCCTTGCTGCTTGTCATAGCTTTGTGGACTGGTCTCAACTGGAGTCATCACTCATTGATGTCTTATGCCCCCTTCGGCCTTTGGGTTTAGTGTTTTAAATATTTGGGTCTGCAATTCAGCATTTGTTTATGGTTTGAAAAGTAATTAGCCACACTATCTACCCTGCTTTTGGCTTTTTCGAAACTTTAGTCTTCTACCTTTCTTCGACCTTTTGAAGTCATCTGGTCATCTTGTGTCCTATTTTGAATGGCATTATAACCGCGGTCTATGACATCCACCTGGCTTCCGAACTAACGAAGCACCATATCCTTAAATTCGATATTAGCGTTGCTCAACCTACAGTTTACTGGTTCACAATGTATTTTTTTTTACTGCCTCACAATTCCTTGTCTTTCTTCATGCTTAATTTTTTTCTTTTTTTGCCGGTTACTGTTATCAGGCTGACTCATTACACGTTCACGGTGTTGCAATCCCAACATTTGATGGAATCCGAAATGTTTTGAAGCATATTAGTGCTCAAAAACAAGGGAAGAGAGTGCGAGTTCTTTGGATCAACCTTCGTGAAGAACCGGTATTCTTGTTTTCTTGTGGCCATATATGTTCCTTAGCTTACAAATATACATCAGGGCTCATGCTCTAGCTGGTCCTGTTAATATCTTATCTTTTTCCACCAATGAATCTATGAAAATCTTTTGTTCCCTTCCCTGTCATTCATTCGGTTAATTTCAGCTAAACACTTGTGTGTAAAAAATATACAGGCTTGATTCAACAATTGAAACATTGTGAAATTTTCTAGGTGATAACCAGTATATATGACTCTCTGAAATTCACTTTTTGGCTGACACTTGACACCCTGACATCTTGTTTTCACTCCTGATGATTATTGTTCTTGTGATATTTTCCAAACTGTCTCTTATGAAATTCCTCTTCATTGTTGAAATCAGGTTGTGTACATTAATGGGAGACCCTTTGTTTTGCGTGATGTGGAAAGGCCATTTTCCAACCTTGAGTATACGGTATGCTTCTATGAATGTTGAAATTAACTTTTTTGAGTTGAACTAAGAACTCTAAATTTATAGGTAATGCATTTGATATCTGTATCATTGTGCCATCTTGTACTTAATCAGGGAATAAATAGGGAAAGGGTTGAACAAATGGAAGCTCGTTTGAAAGAAGATATCATGATGGAAGCAGGGAGGTACTTTTATTGTTCTGTCTAACCTATCAAATGCAGTTAATAGTTTTCTTTATTATTTTATAATCCTGTCTTGCATGATAACCAATCTTATCTGCGCATTGACATAACAGATATGGAAATAAGATCCTTGTGACGGATGAATTGCCAGATGGCCAGATGGTGGACCAGTGGGAATCGGTATCATGTAATTCAGTGAAAACACCACTAGAGGTAAAGAAAAACATTGTTCACAATGGTAGTGAGGTCAACTCTAAATGTTCTGAGAAACATGCATCAAAGTTGTTTATTTGCTGTAGGTGTATGAGGAATTGCAAGCAGAGGGATACCATGTTGATTATGAACGTGTTCCTATAACTGATGAAAAATCACCAAAAGAATTGGATTTTGACTTTCTGGTGAGCTTTAACTATTTCTTTCAGCAAAGAGCTTAGCAAAAGTTGTGAACAAGGCAATTATGAGTGTTCCTGCTTTGACTTTATCTGTGATTGTGCGCAAAGTGTAATGCCTCCTGGAAATATATTCTTTTGGTACAATCAAAGTATTGAGTGGTCAAATTTCCTTCTTTGTTGTCTTGTCTAAAAGCTAAGAGCTGCTGATGAAAATTGCTATGATGCCTGGAATCTTATATCTTTAATTTGATATAATGGTTATCCGCATAAAAAATTCACTCATAGTTTCCTGAAACCTATGGTCATTTAACCATTTTTCAATGTGACTTAGGTTCATAAAATTTCTCAAGCTGATGTACATACAGAAATTATTTTTAATTGTCAAATGGGGCGTGGGCGAACCACAACAGGAATGGTCATTGCAACTTTAGTTTACCTAAACAGAATTGGAGCTTCAGGTAATCTTTTTCCTATCCCCCATCAATTTTTATGCTTTTTTTTGCCGTTTTTTTTTTAAAATTCAGTTAGAAATTTTAATATTGAACTACTTTTATATTTTACCATTGATATTTTGCTGATTATTTTTCTGCTGAATTAGGAAAAAAAAATTTCGTCAATTATTTTTAAGATGCTTTATCTCACTGTCTGGTATTTAGTTAACACAAAATGCCTATAGATTCAATTTGTGTGGCAATTTTTTCTTGCAAGTCATGTTAAATTGTGTGATGGAGAGAAGCTCAATACCATTATGTCAAAGATGATGGCCTAAATTTATACTTAATCTAAGCGCTATTACTAACTTCTTTCTGTTCTTATAATAATACAACTCTCACACAACACATGCATGCTTTTGTAGGACACTATTTATATATATATATATATATATTTATAAATTTGGGATTATATATACACTTAGGACACTTATAGCCCTTGCTACAAGTGTTTGTAAGGACTTTGCGTGGAACTAAAGTTTGATATGCTAACTTTAATTTATTCTTACTACATTTTTGTTTAGGCTTTATCCTGGAGGGTAACTATTGAAATTCTTTGTTGATATTATCATAATATATTATAGGTATTTTGAGAAGCAATTCTGTCGGTAAGATTTCTCAGTGTGCCACTAATGTGGCTGATCATTTACCTGACTCAGAGGAGGCAGTTCGTAGGGGAGAATATGCAGTCATAAGAAGTTTGATTCGGGTGTTAGAGGTATTCGTATAAACTTTGTGTTTCTTTTAGAAGATGCAGTACTAGTTTTAACAGGCTTAATGAGAGAACATACTTTCTAGGGTGGTGCTGAGGGGAAGAGACAAGTGGACAAAGTTATCGATAAGTGTGCCTCAATGCAGGTACCTAATATTCAATGACTCTAATTCTGTGTTACTAAGCTGGTTGTGTGTACTGTGATGCTGCAACTTCCTTTTCTATGATTTTATAGGGTTTGTATCATATTTCAGCATAAAGCGCCTCAATTTATATTTGTCCTAATTGTACTGCAGAATTTGCGTGAAGCAATTGCCACCTATCGCAACAGCATTCTGCGACAACCAGATGAAAAGAAACGGGAGTCGTCACTTTCTTTTTTTGTGGAGTACTTGGAGAGATACTACTTTTTAATATGTTTTGCTGTATACATTCATTCAGAAAGGGCTGCACTTAATTCTAATTTTGCCACTCACAGCAGTTTTGCTGACTGGATGAGAGCTAGGCCAGAACTGTACAGTATTATTCGGAGGTAAGAATATTGATGATTGTGTAAAGTTTAAGTTTTGCTATTTCTTTTCCTTAATCAGGAAGAGGACCTGACCTCAAATTTTGATTCAGGTGGTGAAGGGATCCTTGGTGTTAATATTGCTTTTCAGCCCAAACTTAATTATCAATAAGGTCTTTATCATGAAGTTTTTCTATGTGCTGGTGTGATTTTATGATTTTCATGAGCGATGCCCTATCATGAGTTGTGGTTCTACTTCAGTGAATCCAGATAGGCTGTCTCCAATGTCAAGTTAGCTCATGTGAAAATAATTGATTTGGATATTACACATTGATTCCATTCAACCCTTTTTCCCTTAAAAGCATGGTTTTGTCCTGTTATTTCTGTTGCTTTGCATCAGTTATGCACCAGGGGTTTGACTCCCTGCAAGTATCAAGTTCTCTAGCATTTTAGTTGTTTTGGTCTAACATTCACCCAGCTGCTAGATATAGTTTGTGTTTTCTCTGCAGTTTAAGCTGATTTAATATTTCACTTGGGCCATGTCACCATTTTCTTCTAAAAATTTCCTACTGTATAGTTTGGGTATGTATATATCAATTGGATTTCTGTCTGTAATATGATTTGATAACTTGCTTGATTCATCAATGTTGTTATTCTGTATATGTAACATTTATTTCTTACCATTTTCAAGCATTGCAGGTTGCTCAGGAGAAACCCAATGGGCGCGCTTGGATATTCCAATTTGAAGCCATCTCTAAAGAAGATAGCTGAATCTACTGATGGCCGACCTTCTGAGATGGGTGTAGTTGCTGCTCTGAGAAATGGTGAAGTTCTTGGCAGTCAAACTGTTTTAAAAAGTGATCACTGTCCTGGTTGTCAAAACCCAACTTTACCAGAGAGAGTGGAAGGGGCCCCGAATTTCAGAGAAGTTCCTGGATTTCCAGTATTTGGTGTGGCAAACCCAACCATTGATGGTATTCGATCTGTCATTTGTAGGATTGGTAGCTCTAAAGGGGGGAGCCCTGTACTTTGGCATAATATGAGAGAAGAACCTGTTATTTACATTAATGGAAAACCATTTGTTCTCCGGGAACTTGAAAGACCATACAAAAACATGTTGGAGTACACGGTAAAAACAATTTTTTACTTATAATTTTATGAAAGTTCTGAGTTGAAGAAGCGTTATTTCTGGTGCAGACCAGACTTTGATGTTATAAAAATTAAATTTTGATTTGCTTTGAAATCTATGACTCCTAATGCTCTTTTGTTATGTTAGAGTTGGCTTTTCTCTTCATGCTGGAATCCTCCTAGCGTTTCATTTTGATTTTTGTCTAACAATTTTTGTTGTAACTATCAGGCATAGTCCTCTGTAAAGAACATAGCCATGTAATTGGGAAATGCTGAAACTTGGAATCATGTGCAAGCCTTGTTTGAAACACCACAGCCATGTAGTATATGTGTTTAGAATGCTGTATTTACATTTTCCCCCTGAAGGATCATCATTGTCTTGTTATGTCAGAGTCTCTATGGCCTCTGTACAGAAGAGGCTGGTCAGATTTACTCTGAGCAATTATATGTGGTTTCCATGACTCTTGAAATTTGAAGACATAAACAAAACCTTCCTAGCCCATATAGTCTGGCCAGATTGACTGGGGAGTGAAACTATCCTCTTCACTTCTGTTTGTTGCTATGCAGTGGGCACCTAAGAAAAATGTACATGATTATACAAATGCTGAAGTAGACATAACATAGAGTATATTTAATATGTTCAAATTAAGATGCCTTTAAATGCCCCTTTGAATTTTTATCATAGTTTTGAAATGTTCCCTTACTGAATTGAAAATAAATTGGAAATATTATTTTCTCTCTCAGGGAATTGATCGTGAAAGAGTGGAGAAAATGGAAGCTCGGTTGAAAGAAGATATCCTACGGGAAGCTGAACACTACGGCAGTGCTGTATTGGTTATTCATGAGACAGATAATATGCAAATATTTGACGCTTGGGAGCATGTCACATCTCACTCAATTCAAACCCCACTCGAAGTTTTTAGAAGCCTGCAGGCTGATGGTTTTCCTATTAAGTATGCACGTGTGCCCATCACTGATGGCAAAGCTCCTAAAAGTTCTGACTTCGACACAATGGCTGTTAATATAGCGTCTTCTTCGAAGGACACTGCTTTTGTTTTCAACTGTCAGGTAATCTTTTAACCTTATCGGCTATGGGGTACTCTTTATGGATATGTTCATTCTGTGTATTTGTCCATTTGCATTGAATTTCATTATTTTCCTCTCCCTACCCCTTTTATAACTACTTATATTTCTTTTATATACAGATGGGTAGAGGTAGGACAACCACTGGCACTGTCATAGCTTGCCTTGTTAAACTTAGAATTAATTATGGAAGGCCCATCAAAATTCTGGCTGACAGCTTGGGCGCGGCCCATGAAGAAGTGAATGGTGGTTTTTCAAGTGGAGATGAGACAGGGGTTGACATCAATGCATTAACCTCCGATGTTTCTCTAATTAAAATGGATGAGAAACAAAGTCATGTGTTTGGTATTAACGACATTCTCTTGTTACGGAAGATAACAACATTATTTAATAATGGGGTGGAATGCCGAGAGGCCCTAGATGCTATTATTGATAGATGTTCTGCACTTCAAAATATACGCCAAGCTGTTCTGCAATATAGACGAGTATTCAATCAACAGCACGTTGAACCTAGAGTAAGGAGAGTAGCCTTGAATCGTGGCGCTGAGTATCTAGAACGGTACTTCCGCCTCATTGCTTTTGCAGCATATCTTGGAAGCGAAGCTTTTGATGGTTTTTGTGGACAAGGAGAATCCAAAGTGACATTTAAGACCTGGTTGCATAGGAGGCCAGAGGTGCAGGCTATGAAATGGAGCATCAGACTTAGACCAGGACAATTTTTCTCTGTGCCAGTAAATTTTTTAAACCTTTTTATTTATAACTTGCCTCCTGACCTGGTTAAATTGCTTCCTTAATGCCAATTTAATATGTAGGAAGGGTTGAGAGCACCGCAAGAGTCTCAGCATGGAGATGCAGTAATGGAGGCTATTGTCAAAGACCGAAATGGTTCTGTTTTGGGGAAAGGCTCCATACTAAAAATGTATTTCTTTCCTGGTCAGAGAACTTCAAGCCACGTACAAATACATGGTGCACCAAATGTTTACAAGGTATGTTTACATGTATGTACTGCTAAAGAAACTGACTATCACCAAGTTTGTGATGCCAGAGAATAAGGCTACACGTCCAGTGGGGACCTACAGGATCATCCAAGTTTAGGTAGAATTAGCATCTCTGATATGTTTTATGGCACGAATTTATTTGATGAAAATTTATTCCTTGCAGCTAGCATTGCGGTTAGATTTAGTTGTTTTTTATCTTGTTATTGGTCAATTTCATGCAGCTTCATTTCATCATCGGTCCCTTAGATGTTGCTTCAGTATTGCGTATTTGTTTCTTACTGGCATAAAATGCTTGTCAGAGATAGAATTTCCCTTAAAACATGTTAGTTTTGTTTTTATTTTTGTCAGTCGCTTCAATGCATGAGCACATATGTTCTTGTGTACACGTATCTCATTTTTCAGCTGGGCACTAAGCTTTACATTGATGCAATCAGAATAATTTTATTCATAAAGTGCATGGCTAAAAGATTTGACAAGAGAGCCACAGAAGAAAATTTAATTGGGTTCTGCTCACTCAAATATACTGAGTCATTGTCATATGGTTTGAGTCTTTGACAGTGAAGGGCGTTCAGAACACTGTCCAATCCTTTGCTGTTGTGCTCACATATGCGTTATGTATGGTTTAAATTTGGGAAATGTTATTATGTATGCCTGAAACATCATTCCTCCAGGTTGATGAATACCCTGTGTATAGCATGGCAACTCCAACCATCTCTGGTGCCAAGGAGATGCTGGCATATTTAGGTGCTAAGCCTAAATCAGGAGCTACGGAAGCTGCAATTTCTCAAAAAGTTGTATTGACTGATCTGAGGGAGGAAGCAATTGTTTATTTTGATGGCACTCCCTTTGTCTGGCGGGAGTTGAACAAACCTGTTGATACACTTAAGCATGTGGGAATCACTGGTCCTGTGGTGTGTCATCTTGTGCAATTGAGTAACTATATTGAAACATAACTTGAAAATTCTTATGCTGCAGAACTCATGCTAACTCTAATGCAGGTGGAGCACATGGAGGCACGGCTAAAAGAAGATATAATTGCCGAGGTTAGAAAGTCTGGTGGACGAATGCTACTGCATCGTGAGGAGTATAACCCTTCAACTAATCAGTCTGGTGTGGTTGGATACTGGGAAAATATTTCAGTAGATGATGTCAAGACACCTGCAGAAGTTTATTCATCTTTGAAAAATGATGGATATGATATTGTCTACTGGAGGATTCCATTAACAAGAGAGAGAGATGCCTTAGCCTCTGACATAGATGCAATTCAGTATTGTGAAGATGAGTAAGTGTCCATACCATGTTGTTGACATGTTAATCTTTTTACCTCCTAAAACAAAGAAAATTTTTTAAAGATCCCTTGCTTTGTTATAGCTCTGCAGGTAGTTACCTATTCTTGTCACACACAGGTTTTGGTGGAGTTGCGTATGCAATGGCGATCATGTGTATTAAATTAGGAGCAACGACAAACTTAGAATCTAAAACCTCACTACCATTTTATGGTCCACATATACATCCAATGATTCAAGAGAACATGCCTTCCCGAGCCTCAAATGAAGAGGCATTTAGGATGGGCGATTATCGTGATATATTAAACCTGACAAGAGTACTTATACGTGGTCCCCAAAGCAAAGCAGATGTTGACATTATTATTGACAGGTATGTCAGGCAGAGTTTGAGAATCCCTCGCTTGAGTTACAATATTACCTTCAAGAGAATTTGTTCAACTTAAAAAATAGACATAGCAGCTGAGTGTAGAGGAATGTATACCATATTACCATTCCAAGAAAAATGATCTGGCAACATAAATTGAGTCATTAATTGTCGACTCTTTGTTGAATAGGTGTGCAGGGGCAGGACATTTGCGGGATGATATTATGTATTATAGGAAAGAGTTTGAGAAGTTTACTGATGGCGATGACGAGGAGCGTGCTCATCTTATGGACATGGGTGTGAAGGCTCTGAGGTATACTTAATGACTGAGATGCTTTCTTGTTACTCTAATTGAGCTCTTACTTGGATTTTGGTAATAGTTGTTTCTCTTTTCCCTTCATTTGCAGGCGGTATTTTTTCCTTATCACATTTAGATCCTACCTTTACTGCACCTCTCCTGCCCAGATGGAATTTGCTGCATGGATGAGTGCAAGACCTGAGCTTGGTCATCTATGTAGCAATCTCAGAATCGATAAATAAAGGTTCAGGGCTTTTCTATATATATAGATATATAGAAAATGTACAGTTGCCCCGTCTATATCTCGTTAATCCAGTTTGGGCTCATGAAGGCAGTAAATGTAGTAGTTGCTTGCTACTGTTTACTCTTTTGGTTAGAACTTGGAACAGCAGTATCCTGTTATCAAACCTATTGTAGCCTTGTACGATATATTACGAGAATCTGGCTCTGAAACTACTAAAATCAGCCATTTCCATTCTGATCGCTTAAGAGAGAAGAGCTGCATACGAATAAGGGTATGGTCCACGTCTCCACGAGGAGTGTTCATCTGATAACCTGAAGCCAATTGCCTTATACAGGGTTTTTTATTTCTCATTTGTTTGTTGTATGCGGATTTCTGTAAGACTTTTCCTTTATGATCTGTAGGAGTAGGTATAGTTCTTTGCTGTTACTTCAATTATAATGATAATGGTAAAAGTGCACATTAGTGCTCAAAACTTTGAGAAAGTTGTGCCAATAAACTGTTTTAATTTATTTGTTTTCCCGCCCCTCAATCAAAGCCTTTCCTCTCCTTTTGGGCTTCAATGAACTTGATTTGAGAAGAAATGCAAACGTCATCAGGTTTAAACGTCATAAACATTTTTGTTGAGGTCGTCAATTTGAGAAGTTGAATTTGTTCTGATCAACCTTAACCGGCTTGGAAGAATGCAATTATTAGGGCTAGTATCGGAATGCACATTTGCAGGAATGACCCTTTTCAAGTGATGAATTCCCGAGCCCGTTCTACTGAAGGATCATTCTGATCCTAATATCATTCTTCGTTAGCCAATCAACACGGTTGTATGAGAATTTCTTGATATGCCTGATTCGAGTTTGAATCTCTGCGACTCCGCCCATCAAAGCCGTCCTCCACAAGGTGGATATGCTTCCCTAAAACCATGTGTTGATGCATTTGGACGCGGAAGAACGCAAAATTAACGATATACTAGTATTTCTGTAATCCTTTCGCGACGTTCAAGTTAATCCCCGTGTTCTCTCATTCTTTGACAGAAAGTAACCGGCTATCTAATGGAAACCTGGAAATCACTATGTTCACGACAACCCGATAGCTTCTTGTTCAGACTTGAAACTTTTTGGCGTAATAACTTGCTAATTAATTCGATAAGAATCCATTGCTTCATCGATAGAACCTCCAAAAAGCGTCAGACTAGCATACATATCGACAAGTTCTATTCAGGATGTGGCTTAAACTACAAGCTATTCAGAATCTAAGTGCCGGAGCTGATTTTGAGATTAGCAGATTTTTGATCCAAAAAAGAAGTATAATGACAGTTGGTGGGTATTTATGTCGGTTTTCTGCTATGAAGCCATTCCTTGCTCCGCCTTGAGGTAAGCCCTCACTACTTCCTTTATTCTTTTAAAAAAATCATTTAAGAGCCCGAACAACTCAACTTATGCTGCCGCTATGTTTTAATCTTTTCCTTGTCGATTGCTTAAAAAGTTATTTGTTTGTTCTTCATTTTTCATCTAAATACTTTGTCTTCTATTTTATGAATGATTATATATTTGAATTTTGGAGAGCATTTCAATAGTTAATCTCCTTATTGAGCGGCTTACGAGAAGAAGCAAAGATTAACAAAATTTGCCTTCTCGAGGGCCAATTTTCAATTCAAGAAGACTGGAGTACAAGGAATGGCAAGTGAATTGTGTGGGTTTTCTATGCTTGTGAGTTCAAAGGTGACACCATCCCACAATGACAGAATTCTGTCCTCCTCATTCTCTAATGGCAGAGTGAATTTGGTGCTTTCAAACAATGCAGCGTCTGATCTAGTAAATACAAAAACCATTACTGTGACCCAGAAAAAGATCACCAAAAGATTGTTGGCTGTCTGTACTCTTGCAGATGTTGCTGATAATATTATGGTATTTTAACCTTCTTTACTCTTGTTATTTTCATCATTCTTGAACTTCAGATTCAGTTTTCTTGAACTTGTTATTTACAAGAATCATAGATTTAGCAAGTATCAACGGAAATTAAGTAAATAATTTCTTTTTGGGCTAGTATGGGAGGATTTCAATGCTGACTATTAATTGACTAGGATAATATTTCGCTTTAAACTTCTTTTCGACCATTGTTATTATTAGTAATTTAGTATTACCATTGCTAAGAAAGTGTGACAAGATGAAATTGCATTCCAGGCCTTGCAGTCACCAATACATAAACAATTAGAGGTGGACCCAAAGACTGTTGCTTCCATCATATTAGGTGGTGGAGCTGGAACTCGGCTTTTCCCCCTTACTCAAAGAAGAGCTAAGCCTGCAGTAAGCTGTTTGATTTAAAGATGTCTCTCTTGCATTACTACAGGCTGAGTTTTGGTTCACTAACCTGTGGGCCTTTTTTTATTCTTCATGGTGAACTCAGGTACCAATTGGAGGATGCTATAGGCTGGTAGATATACCTATGAGTAATTGCATTTACAGTGGCATTAATAAAATTTACATTCTTACTCAATTCAATTCCCAGTCCCTCAACAGCCACATTGCCCAGACTTATAATTTAGGAAGTGGCATCCACTTTGGCGGCGGTTTTGTTGAGGTATGCATTTTTTTTTCTCTTTTGCCTATTTGAATAGTTTCCTTGGCCCCCCTGAGTTATGTTTTTTATGTCACTTGTTGATATGGAGTACTTAGACTGAAAGTCTGTTTAAACAGGTATTAGCGGCAACTCAAACCCCTGGAGAATCAGGAAAGAAATGGTTTCAGGGGACGGCGGATGCTGTAAGACAATTTCTCTGGTTGTTTGAGGTATGCCACAAATTTGGCCAGTTTTGACACCTTTTCATAAAATTGCTTTGATTTTTGTTTTTTCAAGTTACAACATACAATGAGGCCTGACCTGTCTGGGGAAGAAGAATAAGAAAATAGGGTTGTCTCCATGAGGGAGAGCTGAAAATCATACAATAGGTCCTGGCAGGGGGTTCTTACATAGCATCTGCTAGACTAGTTGAGTTTCTCAACAAGCATGATACATGGTTCTCTTCTTTGCAACACTAATCGAGTTTCTGAATCTTGAGTAGGAAGCTGAGCATAGAAACATAGATAACATTCTGATATTATGTGGGGATCAACTCTATCGAATGGATTACATGAACTTTCTGGAGGTTGGTATCAGTTATCAGCATGGTTAATTGTTTACTGATTCAACAACTTATTTGATCTGACAAAAGCTTGACAACTGATCTTTTGTCGTCTGCAGAAGCACATTAGTTCAAATGCTGATATATCAATATCTTGTGTCCCAGTGGATGATAGGTATTATGGGCGAATTTTCTTCTCAAACAATAATATTTGCCCAAATATTTTCCAAAATTCATGTTTTCTTTTCTTATCTCCAGCCGTGCCGGTGATTTTGGATTAGTGAAGGTTGATGAATCAGGACGGATCTCTCAATTCCTGGAAAAACCCAAAGGAGAACACTTGAGGTCTATGGTTGTTACTCTTCCAATTTCCTCTTATACTCTTAAAAGATTAATTAAAGATATCCGTAACTTCACCTGTCTCTGACTGAAAGAACTTGATTACGTAGCGTGTAGATACAACTGTCCTCGGCTTAGCAGCTCCAGAAGCAAGTAATCTTTCTTATATTGCATCTATGGGGATATATCTGTTTAAAACCGATGTTCTACTAAACCTCCTCAGGTAATGTGGTTCTTTTTGTGCTGCGTGAACTTTTCCTTTTAATTATTTTTACTACTAATCTTTGGTAGCAATATCACTTGGCTACTTCAAACTTTTTCTTCACGAAAATGGAGTGAATGTGATGTTAAAAACATGAAAGCTCTGTTTCCACCCCATTTAACATGGAGAATGTTGTAAAATTGGATGCATGAAAGTTGTTCTTTGAGGAACATATACAATCTAGAAGTGAAAGTTAATGGCTAATTTGCTTATTAAATTTCTCTATATTTTATGTTGAAGATTAAGTTGAAAAAAGATCTGATGTTAAAAGGGGGGAAAAACAAAAGAAAGGTAATTATTGTTATTTTTGTTCTTGTTTAATACTATGAAACATTGAATAATTTCTGAGCGATGCCGGTACAGAGTTGATTCCAAATGTAAATTTCATTCATTTCTTCATACATTTACACTCATATCTGTGCCTTATATAGAGCCACAACCCTCCTAACTAACTTAAATACTGTTATTACCGACGTTCCATAACACTAAATATTTTTTTTACTTGTTGTATGCCAAATTTTAGGCGCCACTATCCAAATGCAAATGATTTTGGGTCTGAGGTAATCCCGATGGCTACAAAAGATTTTAATGTGCAGGTACGGATTATCCTAGTATTTTTATATGCATATTGCCATTGTGAGATTCTGGTGTTTTGGTCTGGTGTTTTGGTGAATGATGTTATCATATTCCAAGCTAATCATTGCAGGCATATCTTTTCAATGGATATTGGGAAGACATTGGGACCATAAAGTCTTTATTTGATGCAAACATGGCCCTTATGGATCAGGTATAGGTTTTCCAACGCTATAGCAATAAACAGTAACCGACTCTTGTCAGATATAACTTACATAAGCTGCAATTCATTTTGCTGGCATGTTGAAGCCCCCAAAGTTTCAGTTATATGACCAGTCAAAGCCCATCTTTTCTCGTCCTCGATTCTTACCACCAACTAAATTGGAGAAGTGCCAGGTATAACTGCAAAAATTTGGTTCAGATAGCTGATATTGGATTATTCTAGTGGGGCCTGATGGGTTTGTGCTATAACTTTCAATGTAGGTAATGAATTCTTTGATTTCAGATGGCTGCTTTTTGAGAGAATGCAGTATCGAACGTTCAATTGTGGGAGTCCGCTCAAGAATAGATTCCGGAGTGCAGTTGAAGGTAATTTCCTAACAATAGCTTCATTTCTGGAGTGCTCAGATTAATGCAATATCAGTTGCATCGCACTCATTATACAGGATACCATGATGATGGGCGCAGACTTTTACCAAACTGAAGTTGAAATAGCAGCTCTTTTGGCCGAGGACAACGTTCCAATTGGCATTGGGAAGGACACCAAAGTTGTGTAAGATTTCTGAAAGGCTGAACAATTTGCATGGGGCTATTTGTGCACTGACTAATTAATTTACAAGGAACTGTGAATTTGATCATTGATTGATTGTATAGACCGAAATCCACAACTTTATGGTTGTATCTCTTTTCCATTATTTAGTCTATTCTTGACAAATTCATGCTGTGCAGGAATTGTATAATTGATAAGAATGCGAGAATTGGAAAAAATGTGGTCATTACCAATAAAGATGTGAGTATAATTTGGTTGTTTCCTTTAAAAATTTTTGACTGCATTTGACCTTTTCTAGATATTTGTGCATGAAAAATAATATTATTGTTGGATCGCAGAATGTGCAGGAGGCAGACCGACCTTCTGAGGGTATCTACATTCGATCAGGAATCACTGTGGTGCTCAAGAACTCTGTGATTGCCAACGGTACAATCATTTAAATGGTTATGGATAGATACTCATTCACTGGTTCTAGCATAAGTCGCGAACAAAGTCACCCACATGAAGGTATATATAATGGCCTCAAACTTTTTCCCCCAATAATAAAACCATCTACGAACAAGCGCAGACGCCAAGTTTTGAGGAATGGCTACTTGGCAAGGTTGTCCAATTCTTTCATAGTATTCATTGTATTCATTTTTATTCCACCCTCTTGATAGTTGCGATATTTGTATCAATTGCGGATTTCTCCTACTTCACTATCAATGTCCATATCTCATAGTCACTGTCGTCTTTAATCAACAAGAATAGGTAATTCCAGTTCATCTTTGATAGATCCAATTTGAAAACGAACTATGGATTGTATTATTTGTCAAGCTGGAGATTAAAAGGCAAAGGCAGAATCCTATAATCATATGCAGTATGCTTATATACTGCGGAGATAATTGTAGCTTTTTTTAAAAAAAAATTCAAGTCAACCGCGAGATAATTATAATCAATATATGTTGGAATTGGGCCTCAAGCCCGTAAATAGAATATAGGTGCTGCACTGCACATGTGAGTGGGGCTGTTTTGGGAGTATATAATAAGGATGGGTTTGGGTTACGGTAAAGGGTATGGAATGAGCGAGTCAGAATTGGGAGAGTTCTGTGCCTCTCGAATGCACAGTGAGGAGTGTTTCTTTCTTTGCTACGGTGTACCTCCATATGACTTACACTCTGTGGAGGAGTTTCTTTCAGTGAATAATAGTATTTTGCTTCAGTTTGTTCCATCAAAGGCTGCCTTTGATATACAATAAGGACATGAGTGAATATGCTTCTAAAATGGAAATGACATGAGACTGTGGAGACTCGAAAACAGCTGATAGGACAATAGATATATTTAAATTGCTTACATTTTGTCATCAAACGATTAAAAGCAAAGATAAAGCTAGTCACATCAACTATGGCTGGATGGCA
>JBAGKO010000010.1:2721595-2733551 GCA_037177275.1 Acacia concinna
AGAGCACCTTATGGGAGGAGGTGAGCGCGTTTTTGGGGATGGAAAAATGAAAGAATGTGAGCTCTATTTATAGGGAAGGGAGAGGGGTCAAGGTGCAAATATTTATTGGGTCTTTAGGTGTAATTTTCCTGAAAAGATTTGACATTTTTTGCCACTTGTCCCCCTTCCACAATATTCTTGATTTTTATCCATAAAAATCTGCCTTCTTAGTCAAAAAAGATGGCAGCCACATTTTTGTGGGCCCCACAGGGTCTATCAATCTCAATTTATACTGATAATACCGTCTGATAGGCCCAAAAAGCTGGGAAATTCTTGAAAATTCTGTAGTCATCCAAAATTCTTAAAACTTCACAGTAAATCCCTAAAAATACCATGAGACTACTTTTAAAATTTTATAATTTTTGGATGTCTAGAGCTCCTAGAATAAATTCCTCAAAAAGCCCCTTTTTTGGTAATTAGCCGATTTCAACAATCTCACCTAATGTTTTTGGACTTATTCTTGGCCTCTAACCAACTTTATAATTATTTCAAAATGACATACTAATTTTGCTAGGTCCCTTTCCAGAACATTGAGGTCCCAAAATATTTGCTATGGCCAAGGACCCGGTTCGGCCAAAATATTCGCAGATCCCATAAATTTTCCTCGGACCTCCAAAAATTATTCTGATAACTCTAAATTGTTCTAGATTCCATATACTATATGCGAGACCATTATGGAAGCTTTTGGGGACCTCGGACCTGTCCACATTTTGACCCGAAACTTTGCGAAACTTGTTCTCTTTGCATATAGGTTCTTCCCTGAGTTTCACCTCAATTGTTGTGAGATATTTTAATCCTCTATAGACTAAGGCCCTTGGCTCATCCGTAATATTTCATTTAGGCCCCAAAAAATATCAGGGTACAACCCCTGGTCTGGCCCAAACATACTATTTTGGCCAAAATACTCCTTTTTCAGCTTACAAAAATTCTTGAATGTTACACTATTCGTCAGTAGCCATAACTATATTCCTCGACCAATCAAACGAAATGTCAATCTCCTTTGAGAATAGATCATCACATGTCTTCCATTCCTTCCTCAACGTATCTAACATATTCTTAAGTTGTTTTTTCTTGTATTTTTTTTTCCGTTTTTGAATTAAATGCCGCTATGATGTTGTTCCACACTTTCGGTGTAAACACTAAACCGTTACATTCCTTTTGATAGATTTGCTCAAGGCATTCTTTAATAAAAAATCAGGTGGTATTAACATCCCAACATGCTGACTCTTTCTCCATATGACAAAGTTTGAAACAAACTGGCTAACAATTCCTACCCACAATTCCAACAACCAGCAAAATGATAGATGAACCGAAGCCACAACAGGGAAAAAAACCAAATGAAAGAATGAGACTTTTTGTATTTTATTTGTTTTATAATTAAAACCCCTTAGAGATACAATTTTAAAAAAGAACAAGTTAACTCACTCAATGTCAATCAAAGCAATCAGAGCAAGGCAGACTAGAATTTATACACAAGTTAGATGGAATTAACAAGAGTTCTCACAGCATAGTATTAGTTCTCACCAAAGTCCCAATTTCCAGTCAACAGTTTCCCAGAGAAGAAGAATTCCAATTTGCTCACAACAAATACAAAATCATGCACACAATAACTCATTAGAATTGAACATTTTCAGCAACAATTAACTAACAATTTCAGTTCAAATTTTGCAACAATGAACCACCTTAATTACAACAATCAGACACAAAATTTGACACCCAGAAGAACGATGGTGAAAGTGTGAAGAGAGAAGCTTTTAAGAAATTAACTACAAAAAATTACCAACAATAAAATTCCGATTGGTACCAAATTTGAGTAGCAGTTTCAAGTATTATCAACAATAAATCACTGCTAAATCATATGCACCATTTTAGATGACTAACAAAAACTCACACCAAAAAAAAACCAGAGAACACAAGGCATAGAACACATATGAAATCACTGCGCCTTTTGGTACTATTCCGATGAACCAACCATAGCCGGAGACCACAAATCACCAAGCCTAGAATTGGATCTGAACTCCCAAGCATCAAATGCCCACCTTTTCATGACAACAGAGCCACAAACTTGGAAGGCTTTCACTGTCAATGATGACGTCAACACAATGGCAAGTGACCCTTTCATGGAAAGAAGAATAACAGTCAAAAGAGTGGGTGAAGACGACGACAAGAGGAGTGAAGATGTGAAGAAGAAATAGAACACTGGTGAAGCTGTGAAGACTGATGATGAAGAGCGAAGCGGCGAGGTATGTGGATGAAAAAGAAAATTGAAGCTCAACCTAGCGCACAACCCTTTCACCATGAGAATAATGGCAGTAAAAAGAGTGGGTCAAGACAAAAGATGCGAGGGGTGCAGCCATGAAGAATAAAGGGAAGAGTGGTGAGAAGCTGTGAAGAAAGGAAAGAGTGTCGAAAGAGAGAAGGAGTTGTCGGTGTCTGGGTGAGGTAAGAGAAAAAATAAAGATGCCCAACGGTAATAAGCTACAATAAGCTCCATAAATTACCTTCAACATTTTGTTGCTATTTTTCCAGCTTCATTTTATTTTGTCAATTCAAACAGCTAACTTATTATAAGTAACTTAAATTTTCAAAGTGATGCTATTTAAGTTAAAAAAAAGTGGCAATTCAAACAGACCCTTAAAAGCTCTCCTTTTTACGCTTACCACCCCAACTAACCACTTGTCAGCATATGTTATTTTCTTTCAATGATGTTAAACATAAGCTAATTAATAATGGTACCAATGTTTGGTGATGAAAAATTTAATTTTAATATGTAAACTTTGCAATAGTACATAAACTACTACTTATATTCAAGATCAAGAGCTTACTGAGAATGCCACACCTACCTTTTTGTTTTTAGTTTGTGATAATTATTTGAGTTAATTAGTTTTCAAGGCATGATTTTTTTCCCCTTCGCAATAGAAGGACATGAAAGGCCCATATGGGTTTGCGCATTAAAGTATGTTAATGAGTGTAATTTGAGAAAAAATTTCTCACATATTTATCCCACATACCATTAATTATGTTGGTAAAACCACTTTCACCGTTAGTCCAAATATATTATAAACTTGGGTTTCCAAAAATTTCATATTTTTCACAATGTCAAAAAGTGATTTGAAGTGGCAAGTGATTTTTTGGCCCAAAAAAAAATGGCAAGTGATTATAATATACGTATGCATGCAAAGTATATTGTTTTTTTTAATAAAAAGGCAAAATGATATATCAAGAAAGTTAAAACATTTTTAATTAGAAGTAAAAGTAACATAACAAATAAAATGCCACAAATAAGAAAGAAAAGTAGTAGAAGGGACAATAAGGAGTTGGTGATGAATTCCAAATTTGCTTACAAGAGGATGAAGTTCTCACATGATAAAGTTGCTTCTGCCTTCAATCTCTAGGGGATAGTTATGAAACATGTATCAGTATAAGTAACAAATTATAAGACACTAACTACCGGCAGTTTTTTGTTCTTATTATAATGCATCAACTCCTTTTAACTAATTTACTTATTACTATTTTCTCATTATGCCCTCACTTTTAATTAACTCATTTAAACACATTGTTAGAAATTTAATATGTTTAAATATATATTGTATTTATTTAGATATGATATATTTTATGTTATTATTTTAATATATATATATATATATAAATATATCACCGGATGTGTCTCGCATGATTATTTGGATTATGGATTAAAGAGTAGCGTTCAGAAGGTTGTGACTTATCAATAAATCCTTGAAGAGTTTTAATGGGAGGCTGTATAAGGAGAAGACCATAACTCAAAACAAACACGTAAGAAAAGTTAATTGTTCAATCACGAATTCCCTGACAGATGATGATGTCCAACCACGAATTCTCTGACGGATGATGATGTCCAATAGTCCATCGTTGTGTCAAATATTCTCGTCCAAAAGAATTCAAGCAAATCTTTGAGAAGACAGTATTCATAAACGTTATGGCAATAGGTACACAAGACTTTTGATGTGAAACTCATGATCTTGGATTTATATATTATGTCTAACACGGCATATTGTCGAGAAGAAAAATTTGGTTAATTTGAATGTCTAGTAATTAATCAGGGGTGACATTTCAGGAAGTAGATTCACAGACTGTTTAAATGTTCTGATCAATGCACAGCGTGTGTACAATTCTGAGCTTATCCAGAAATTATAGAGGATTTAATTTGGTCTTGTTTTGAATTTAGGTTCATTTTATTGCGATTGTGATCCGAACCCAATATATAAAATAAGTTACACTTGATGAACTTCATAATTTCGTTTGATTTACATATATACCATTCTACTCTAACATGTCCACCTTCTCCTACTTTAATTTCTTAGAGACTCTAGATCATTCCTAGGCATACCTGAACATAATTTTAAGGAATATAGAGAAAGCAGAGGGCATGTGCAAATGCCCCTCAAGATCAATAATGTGGGCACGTATATGAACGAACGGGTAGTTGCACAGAGGCGGCGTGCCATCAGCCATGTGCCATAGGGATGGTAGTTCCACTGGACGTGGCGCAATATATGGCATTTCTACTGATAAGCCATCATTCATTTTCAGCTGCAGACATTTTTAAGGCTGACTATTACTTCATCCTCTTCTCTCTTATAAAATGACCCTTTCTTGATCAATAAGTCGCTTCTTTTCCATATCTTAAGCTACTTGCATGTTACTTCTGACACTCTTACAAGTCTCGTCTCCATGCATATTACAATTATAACACGTGGTTTCTTGTTCTATCGCATTGCGTGCACCGATTGGCTTTTATCTCACTCGTACGGACTATTGTATGGCCTATTGTTAGATTATTTATCTCCCAACTACCATGTTTTTTTATTCATTATTTAATAGTTTGCCGAAACTGTTGCTACATATGCTGCGTGAATTGTTCTATTCGTATAATTGTACCCATTACGTACCACGGAATCACGGACTCAATTACCGACAAAGCGCACCAGATTTTTACAAGTGAATGATTTGGTGTGTGACAGCACTGTGACTTTTCCTACATAATAGACACTTGGTCATGTGCATGGAAAACTGGCTTTATGGTGTACTTATTTAGTATGGCTCATGCATCGTTTGGTTGATGTTTTGAAGTTTTTTTTTCTCATAATGAATCTATTGAGTAATATTACCCTTGACCTCTCACAAACCAAACGTATCATCTATCTGATTAGTTAATTTCTAGATGCCTTAAATTGATATCAATCATTCTAGCAAGAAAGCCAAAAAAAAATGATGTCAATCATTGAATCTAGCATTGCTGTGTAATTTGAATGGGGTGAGGGTCATTGACAATTTGTTGTTTCTTTAATGCATGACTCTCCCATTTGCTTTCATAAGGGAGATTGAGGAACTTCTCAGTCAGCGCACATGCTTTTGTTTACCTATTTTTTCCTTTTCTTTATTCTGCGTAACTTCCCTAACTGTAGTTATAAATAGCCCTTCGAACTGCGCTATATTCAGCTACAACTCAATAACCAGTTTCTTCTTGGTCAAAACTGAGATATTGAGAGAGAAATTAGAGAGGAAGTATGAAAAAGACAGCATTGAATGTTGTGGTAATATTGTTAGTGGGTTTATCCACCACACAGCTAAGAACAGCATCCGGGGCTGGCTGGCTACAAGCTCATGCAACTTTCTATGGAGGAAGCGACGCCTCAGGCACAATGGGTACGTAATTTCACATTCATTGCTGCAAAACTTTCTCTTATTCACAGTTAATATAAATGAAGAGCGATTAGTAATATGTGGTTGTAAACATGGATATATTGCCAGGAGGTGCATGTGGTTATGGGAATCTTTACACGGATGGTTATGGGATAAAAACGGCAGCGTTAAGCACAGCTCTGTTCAACGACGGGAAGGCGTGCGGTGGATGTTATCAGATAGTGTGTGACGCAACGCAAGTGCCACAGTGGTGCCTGAGAGGGACTTCCATCACAATCACTGCCACCAATTTCTGTCCTCCGAACTATGCTCTTCCCAGCGATAATGGAGGTTGGTGCAATCCTCCCAGACCTCATTTTGATATGTCGCAGCCTGCTTTTGAGACTATCGCCAAGTACCGCGCCGGAATTGTTCCCATTTTGTACAAACGGTATGTACTCCTTACTTCTATATTTGCTGCTTATTCGTCTGGCCAAAACTAAGTGAAACTAATATTTATTGAACATTCTCTTATGTCCTTAATGTAATACTACTTATTTATCTACTTTGATTAGGTTAAGGAAGTTAAACTATTTTTTTTTAAAAAAAACATCATAATCACTCTTTCTCTAAGTTAATAATTATCGAGGGAGTACCATTAGACATACAATATGTATATGTTTGGTATGACAATGAAAATAATAAGAATGTCACTTTTTAGGCGTAACAAGAACGTTGTTTTGTTTGTAGACTTGCTCGGGTAGAAAATATTATTGAAATGCTAATAAACAAGGAAGAATTGATCAACACTTCCTTATAATAACAACCAAAAGTCAAAGCACATGGGACTCTTTTAAGTGGTTGAAATGTGCCCGAATATTAAGGGTTCAAAGTCTTCTATATGTACGTAAATATGTACCCAAACGAAGAGTAAATATGTACTTCATTTCCCTTTCTATTTCTACCCAGGAGTGTTAGACGAAACATAAAACTGATAAAAGGGTAAATTTAAATATTGAAATGATTGAGACGTGTGTATTTACGAAGAAGGGTGATGTATTAATGGGTGCTCCACTGCTCCATATTAAATGAAAGTTTCAAAATGGGCAACGTGATGAAAGAGGTGTGAAAACTATATTGTGCAGAGTTGGGTGCAAAAGAAGTGGAGGCATCAGGTTTACAATCAATGGGAGAGACTATTTTGAGCTAGTTCTTATCAGCAACGTGGGCAATGCTGGAGCTATTTCACGAGTTTGGGTCAAAGGGTCCAGAATGAGTAACTGGGAGACCATGTCCAGGAACTGGGGTGCTAACTGGCAGAGCCTAAGCTATCTCAACGGTCAAAGCTTGTCTTTCAGGGTCCAACTCACCAACGGAATATATCGCACTGCTTATAACGTGGCACCCTCCAACTGGAAATTTGGCCAGTCCTTCGTCAGCAAAGTTCAGTTCTGAAGAGAAGAAATCAACTTATTTCTATTGGATCTTCTATTCTTCCTCTTCGCCTCTGCATGTCTCGCTGGTTTTTCGTCGGTTCTTGGTTTCTGTGTTAAAAAATTGAAGCCTTCCAATTCCTAGTGGCTGTGCCACAGCAAATAGCATTTTGCAATGATGCCCACCACCTTGGATTTATAAATATCTTTGTATGTAAGCCCGGCCACCGTAATAGATTTACGGCTTGTAAATGCCTACATACCCATGTTGTGTCAATTTCTTTTCATATTTGTAGTTTTATAGACAAACGATAAAGGGATGAAAATTAGAAGGAAGAAAAATACTACCTCCATTTCCAGTCGTTTGAGGAAGAAAGGAAAAAAGCGGTTAACTACAATGATGAAGGCCTAGAAAGGTTCCTTTCACGTTGGAAATTGAAATTCAACTAATTCAAACTCAAGGGCAGCTCACCTAGATTGCCTAATACTTGCCAAAATAAAAGGATAACTAACAAAGCGACCAACTTCTTTCTGGGACCAAAACAAAGTGACCATTTAGCACCACCAACCTACCATGTTGCCAAAATCTTTTAGTTTTTATCTTACAATATGTGATCAACGATCAACTGGCGGGGCATACTATTGCCTCTCAGCACATGCCACTTTTGCCGTCCGTGGATGAAGAAATGAGAGCTTGAGAGTTTATATCATTGGCAGCAATACAATCTTAAATAGTGTTGAATAACCAAAAAGGCAGGAAGTGATGCAGAGCACACGTCATGTTATTCAACATTGGTTGGAGTGGACTGCTAACTTCATTTGGATTTTGTTCCGTCCAATATGCCACACTATATCACATGTATGCTATCTCCGCATTACCCGGTGGCGTTCCCGCTTCCGGAATCGCTCTAGCATGAATTCATCTGTTGCAGCTTGCCTCTGCCCTGCTGCATCAGTGCTTGCAGTGTTTTGCTTGGATCCAGCACCATCATCTTGTGAATTTCTATCTTTGTACAGCTCCGGATGTTCTGCAAGTTATTCATTTTTTGTCAGCAGCTAGAATGATTTAAAGGGAGTGGACTAATACAACCAAAACAAATATCTTTGCAGATAAATCAAGGTTCATTGTGAACCTAACAACACAAGCAAACACAATTGATACAAAATTGCTTGATCAAAGAGAATAACCTCTTCTAAGTTTTTCAGCATAATCCCTGCCCCGCTGGAAATAATCAGCACTATAACTTGAAGGAATACTGAATTCTGATTTTGTCCGACCCATAAGTCTCTTTTCCTGTATAAGCTTTTTGGCAGCCTCTGTTTCTTCAATGTTTCTTAACTTATATCTGCAAAGAGAAAAATCAAACTATGTGACCTACTGCTGGCAACATATAGGAGAGACAGGCAATACTAAGGATATAAAACAAAACCCCCCAAAAGATGAATCTTCAAAACTATCAAGCCAATAGAAAGAAAATTTTCAGATAAAAGCCAACGCCCTTAATAGATGCATGTTACTTCTAAACAACAATATTACATTAAACATACATATCCAACTAACCCCCACATGAATCACTCCTTAAGCAAATATTTGAATTGAAAGAATGCCCAACAATTGCCAAGTTATTAAACTTCCTTAACAGATAACCAAAATCACACAAGGCCATGGGTTTCAAGAAATCATACTCAATTGGAAGCTGAACCTCAGCAATACCAGTAGTCCACTGAGTAGAGCTTTCTTCTGAGTTTCGCCTTTTCACCTGACAGAACATGTTGTCATAAAAGAGAATTAATGAACTTTCCGGAAGACAATGCATATCAGAAGAGTATGTGATGGAGCCAAATTATCAGACACTGCCTACGGGACAATTCATTCATATAAAGTTATTTTAGAACAGCCGGTATCACGTAAACAGAATAAAAATGGGATGATGGCGACATATTATAAGGAAAGCCAACCACTCACTTTTAGATGCTCAGGGATTTTATATAGTTCGTCTTCAGCACGTTTCAATTCGGTCTCAACTTGATCCGGTTTGTCAATCTTCCTGCCTCTCTTCTTTGCCAACTCTTGTTCGATATAATTGACCCTATTGAAGAAGTAACATGATATGCTTAGCAACTATCAGTGACAACAAACAAGCTCTGGGCGAGCATACTTATAACTACAAATAGAAAGGAGGGGGGGATTCCCTAAATCATTATAAGGAAAGAAACCCATGATATGACGAACAAACCAAACAATATAGACTAGAAAGTAAGACTAGACGACACCATGAGAAGGAAAACATATATATATGTTCATACATATTGGGGTCTTCAACCATGACAGCGGTCTCTTGAGCAAAGGTATCCTGAAGAACAAGCTCATCCTTATCGCCACCGTCGCCATCGTTCTTCTCGGGGGCTTTCGCAGCTAAACCTGCGCCGATTCCGCTCTGCGTTGGTAAACTAGGGTTCGCAGCAATCCCAGATTTCCTTTCCCTCTGCTTCTGGAGCAATTTGATCTCTTCCAATGCCATTCTATATAGTCATTGACATTTATTTTTTCAGAATAATTAAATCAATATATGGACTCTTAATAGGAATTTGAAAGTTGCCTGATACCAAATTTAGATTTCTTCAAAAATTTTGGAATGAAAACTCAAAAAGAACAAACTGCAGAACCTTCTTTCTCTTTCATCATCGGATTCTTCTCTTTTAAGTTGCTCTCCATCTTTGTCTTCTATCTCTTCGTTTGAAGCACTTCTCTTTCTATAGTTCTTCTTTCGCTGTTGCTTGTCTTTCGCCTCTTCCATCCTTCAGGTTATGAGCAGCTAACGCGAAACGCGAAAGGCATCATAATTCATGTGCGCCAGAGTAAACGCACCGTTTAAACGCTGTGGCCAGTGGCCTCCTTAACCGCACCGTTGTATCATGAAACTCAAAGGCCTATGCACACGAAACCAGCTTCTTTTCCTGACTTTTTTTTTCTATGGTCTCTTTATAATTCTTAATCTGAAATAGCTTTAAAATATTTTTTTATGTGATTTTTTTATGACTAGATTCTACATAAAATAAGTGACATTTTCATATATTATGGACGAAAAACAAATCTGTTTTCAATTTTTTATGATTTTTCAAAGTTAAAACTCTAAATTAAAAAAATAATCTTATACTTTTTTATATGTAAATCTTTGAAAAATCATAAAAAATTGAAAACATATCTGTTTTTTGCTTATAATATATCAAAATGCCACTCATTTTATGCAGAAACTAGTCATAAAAGAATCACAAACAAAAATATTTTATTAGGGGCCATAAAAAGGCCATGGAGAGAAGCTAGCTCCATGCCACACGGCCTAACCAATATAAAGTCCAACATAACATATTTAATAAATAAATCAAGCTTAAATTTATTGTTAAACTTTTTTAGATAAATAAGTCGGGCCTATTTTTATAAAGCCCAATCTATAGGTTTAATTTATTTAACTTTTTTTAATTTGCACAATTATATAAGTATATATAATACTCTCTTTGTCATTAAACTGAATCTTGTAATTCTAAGTGATGGTTAAGAATAATAAGTATATCAGAATTATTATTCTTTTTTTTACTAAAATACTCTTATTGATGAGGAGATATATGGCTTGTTCGGTATGACTTATTTGAGCCAAATAAGATTTTATGCACAAAGTACGAAAAAGACCTATCTCACATACTTACTTCGTACTCCGTATATAAGATCTTATTACCCCAAATAAGTTATTCCAAACAAGCAAATAGAATATGAAAGAGAATACACTTATTAAAATCCACCACTTTATCCCTTACCCCTTTATTTTCTCCTCAAAAATGATAATTTTACGATCAACACAATCATTAATGCATTAGTATTGAATAAGGGCATAACTAGAAAAAAAAAGAATTAAAGGACAAAATATTATTCAAATGTCTCTTATATTTTGGGACGGAGCAAAGGTGACGGTTCTTTCTTATATTTTGGGACGAAGGGAGTATCATCTAAATAATTTTATTAAAATTATTTATAAATTTACCAACTTAACCATACTTCGATTTTTCTTTTTTTAACAATGACCTTAATTCTAAGTTTAACATATTACTGCAATGTGGAGAGGGTAAGGTTTCTAGAGAAACCTCAGTAGCAAAACAACAACCAATAATATTACACTGCAATGCAAGTCATACAATATGCAATGCCCGTAACTTACTCATCTAGTGCCCTCTCTCTCGACACTA
Source organism: Acacia concinna (assembly GCA_037177275.1). Lineage (NCBI taxonomy): Eukaryota > Viridiplantae > Streptophyta > Magnoliopsida > Fabales > Fabaceae > Acacia > Acacia concinna. Next base: position 2,732,968 of record JBAGKO010000010.1, read on the forward strand.
ACCGTGTATCGGCACTCACCGTGTATAGGGAGCATGCATATGACTCTATCTTTATCACATAGTCATGGCGTAAAAACATAGAGTCATACATCTCATACATACTTGCTCAACCACAACACGATAATACAAGCAATAGCATAAAGCAAACAAGCAAAGCATTCATAAGTTAATGTTAGAAGTTTTAGCTAGCAATTACTCATAATGATGCAGGTGCCTTTCCTCTGCTTCTTGGGATACTAGATACCTCCTCTATGATGCCTAGACATAACACAACATTAAGGCATCAATATATGCTACTGTCACTAGCCCAGAACCCCTTTCCTCTTAAACTTGGTTTCGAACTACCTTTATTTGATTTCATAGGCTTATTCTACACAATTCATGCCTCTAAATCCATTTATGATATTCATTTCATCAAAATCACACTTCCCCTAACTTTCCCTCCTTGGCCAAACACTAACCCCTTTTAGGGATCTTTGGTGATTTCATCAATTTGATGTTCTACATGTGTTCTTTCAACCTTTTCTTAGGTAAAACACTGATCTGAACACATTGGAACCATCCAACCAATGAAAATCAAACCA
>JBAGKO010000010.1:2737732-2755793 GCA_037177275.1 Acacia concinna
GAAAGGGTCAAAATGAGGAGACCATCTTTGAACAATGAGACAGTGATGACCAACAACCCAAAGGCCTTCAAACAAAACTTGTTTGTAGCAAGATTCCCAGTTAGAATTGTTTGTGAACCGAATTAAAAAATAGTAATTGGGAAGATCAATATGATCAAAGTCCTGAAATTTCCAAATCTTAATCAACAGGGATTTCAGCTTGAAAAGATTAAAACGAGCCCCTAAGATAGAAATGACTAGGGAGTTGTTCCTCTCTTTACAAGCTTCATTGAACTCCTCATTTGAAAGAGGCATAACAGGGAAAGAAGACATGAGCTTCTCAGAGTTAGCAGAAGGTGCAGGAATATTCCAAAATTGAGCAACAAGATCAGACAATAAAGGATCATTAGCCGAGCTAATACCACCGAATGCAACCCCATTAAATTCAGACCTATTGAAACCCATCAATAAATCTTTGTAAGAAACCTTAGTGTGTTGTTTTTAGTTTCACTATGTTTGTTTATTTGCTTTATTATATTTTTTTGTTGTCTTGGTGTGCTTGGTTTTTTGCTTTTACTTCTGGTGTAATGCAGACTAAATATGTGTTGTAATCTTTTTACAATGAGTTTAATGAAGTTTGTTGTTTTATTAAAAAAAACAAAAAGGACTTCGTCTAGTGTTCACTTAACGCCAGTTGAAAGGAAGCAAAAAATAAGAAATCCAAAAGCTGAAGGACTAGATAGATAGTCTGGTCAACAAAAAAAAAAAGGACTAGATAGAGTGTATAAATATATAAAAGGGGAAAGATATGCAGTTTTAAAGTGTGTGATTATTATAAGGAACGTACGGCCCCATGGTGCATGCGCATGTGCCATAGTGCAAGTGTGGTTGCAAACTACAATTATTTGGTGCCCAACAAACATCAGTCATTTGGTAAAACGCAACACCACAACCAAAATCGAATATGACATGTAAAAAGAAAATGCAAAACTTCAATGAGAAGACCCATGCATGCTATCTCTCGATCTAGCGCGTAATCAATCAATTAAGCCTTCTTAGGAGCAAGCTTTGATTTGATGGTGTCGACCTCTTTAGTAGCAATCTGGAAGGTTTGAGCAAGCACATCATCAGGCACAGTTGGAGTGGCGGTAAAGAGGGCGGCGGCGACGGACAAGGTACCAGGTAGCTGGCTATTGAAAGCAGAAATCACAGAAGCAGGCTTATCCCCATTGTTCTTCTGGAAGTGAAGCAGACCCTTGGGGAAGGCGAAGACCTCACCTTGCTTTATTTTCTTGGAAATGAACTTATTGGATGTTGTCACGAAGCCCACATATAATTCTCCTTCCAACACGAATACCACCTCCGTGGCACGAGGATGTGTGTGGGGAGGGTTAAGGCCACCAGGTTTGAAGTCTATTCTGGACAAAGACACGCCCAAAGTGTTAAGCCCTGGGATTTTCTCTACGTTCGCTCCACTCACCAGTGAACCCACTGTGTTGTTGATCACACCGGGCTTTGCTATGCCGGCAAAGAAGAAATCCTCTGCCGTCACGTTTGCCTCGTTTTTGCACGCAAAACCATTCACCTTGACTCCTGATTATCATTCATGTACGCACGCACAATGATTATATTATATATCTATTTATACTATATATACGCAGATTGAATTTAAATTAAAATGGCGCAGTAAGGTGAAGGAGATCGATGACGTAGGTACCTGAGGAGGGAAGGGCGACGCAAAGGTCTTGAAGAAAGTCGGGATCAGAGGCCAGGGTGAAGGAGATCATGGAGCTGAACAAGATGAAGAAAATAACAAAAATGTTTGCTGGCGACGACATGGTGGAGTTGAGAGAACAAAAAATGTTGGGATGATGAATGGTGGGTTGGGGGGTTTGTTGGATAATATAGGGAGAGAGGGATTGTTGAGTGAAAAGGGTGTGTGAGGTGATGCTAAAGCATAAGCAAAGTCCTTGAGACTTTAGTTTAAAGGAATCAAGGAAAGGAATCGTTGGCATTCTTTCTAAGCATTTTAATTTGCTCCTTTGGATATGAATTAATAATAATACTGTTCATGGGTCTCCTACGTGTTGCTTTAATTTGTTAGTTGGACTGTCGGAGGGCCCATGCGATGCCATTCGATTATTGGATTTGACGTTCCAGTTAGGGTCAGGAGTTTGGTGAGCGATGTTTGGAGAATAGCAAACAGGTGTTAATGTTATCCAATCATACCAACACATTTTCTTTGAATTAAATCTATTATTCCACCGTCTCAAAATATAAGAAACAACCACTATTTTTATTTCATTCTAAAATATTATACTTTAATTTTTATTTTTTTAGTTTTACCCTTATTCAATACCAATATATTAATGTATGTATTAATCATAAAAGTTATTATTTCCAAAGAGAGAAGAGAGGGGTAAGGGGAGAGAGAGTTATGAACTTAAGGGTATTCTTTCTTTTATTCCATATCTCCTCATTAATACAGGTATCTTAGTAAAAATGAATAACAATTCTGATATACTTATTGTTCTTAACCAACACTTTAAATCAAGAGATTCGATTAAATGTCTCTTATATTTTGAGACAGGAGAGAAGTTGAAAAAGCTCACAAATAAAGAGTTAAATAAATTTTCTTTTTATTTTCCACATTTTTTTAGGCCGTATATACTATATAGCGGTAGAGAAGAATGAAGAACCAAAAAGGGGAATGTTTTTCCAAAAACGAAAAAAGGCAGGGAAATGAATTGTGAACAAATACTGTATTCTGTACTAAATAAAGGAAAGACATGGTGACTTTTTAAAAAAAAAATTAAAAAAATTAATTACATTATTTTAAAATATTTTTTGTATTATTTTTATTTTAAATTAAGTTATTCAGATTTATAAAATCATATATAATTCAATCATACACAATATTTAATATGATTAAATAATTTATTTAATTTTATTAATGCTTTAAAAAAAAATTAATTAGATGTTATTATTATATTATATTTAAGATAGGAGGCGGAGAGAGAGTACATGAAATACCAAATCCGAAATACGGGCTTCGAGAAAGAAATGGGAGACGATGCGACACCTCTACTGCCGCTTCAGTTTCACTGCGGCTTTCAAACTTCACTTTCCTGTTTTCCACGCGAAGGAATTAGTTCCTTCTTCATGAGTCGAGTATTTTTTACTACTGTATTTCCGTTTTTTGATTCCAAAACAAGCCCTCACTCAAGCGCCAAGTTACAGTTTTGCCGCTAAGCATCGCATATTTTATTTGCTTGATTACTTTTTAACTTTTTTAAAAAAAAATTAAAACAGGCACCCAGTAATCAGCTCAATTACATCAATTTAAATTCCATTTTATGAATGGCATACATATCTCTTGAATTACTATAGTGAACCATGCACTGCATCAGCATCAGCATCAGCATGTAATAATAGATGACTAATAAGAAAAGAAAGCTTCCATTCAACAGGCTAATGACTTTTAAAATCATTTTACTCCTTCCTCAAAATTGTTATATTATCAAGGGAACATGCAAATATGAAGGCACCTAGCCAAAAATTAAATGTAGAGAAATATAAGGGGAGAAAGGAAAGGAAAGAAAAGAAAAGAAAGGATCATCCGCATGATCTCCAAATCCTTCCCTCTAGAGAAACCACCATAACAGAAACATCATCATGATACTTGCGTCGATCTCCATGAGGAATGTCAAGCAATTCATAAAAATCCATTCCTGCAGGGCCAACAGAAAAAGTAATGAAAAAATCAGCATCCATATAAAGAAAAAAAGTTGTTCTGTGCTAAGACTCGATACTCAGGATTTATAATAGATATGACAACGATCATCTCTTCTCCCATGGATTTGAAACATTCCCCCCTCCTCACAGAAACAAGAACCTATGACAGACTAGGTAATCTCTCCACGTCAAGCCTTTCAGATGCCAACAATACTTTTCCTCAGACCATAACCCACAACACCAGATAGACTTCTGTGCTGAACAGATCACTCAGATTTATTTATTTATCCACACCTTTTTATATAAAGGTGAGGAACTGATAGTTTTATCTTTTATGTCGAACTTAAATCTAAATAGGAGATTTTTTGTCATTAGATAGAGATCTGTAGAGAACCTAGACCACCACAACACAAATTCAGCCCCACTAATTTGCCCATTTCTGCTCTTCGGTCTAAAATTACATCTATTCCACTGCCAAAATTATCATCACAGCCATGATGGTGTTGGAGGGGCAAAAAAAGGGGTAACGGACCATTCTTTTTAGCAGCACGGAAGAGAAGCTCTGCAATCAGGTATTGTGCAGGATCGCCTTCAGGCACATTTTCCATGAACCAAGTAACGTGGGCAACTACCTCTTCATTGCTGAAGTATTGGTAAAGTCCATCAGAGGAGAGTACCAAGAACCGATCGCTAGAAGAAAGTCGGTGATGCAGAATAGAAGGGGTGCAACTAAGGTAAGAAGCAGTGCCCACATAATCAACTCGGAACCTCTCCAGTAGAACTTCATTAAAAGATGCCTGAACCATACAAATGAAATCAGTACTGGTACAAGACCAAACAGAACAGCCCATAAACAACACCTTTAACTTTCATGGCCCAACTTTTACTTTGCAGTGAATTATAAAGTATAGTTGAGTTGTTTCCGGCTTCTAATTTTATTAATTAATGGCTGGTTATGTGTTTCAAAAATATTTGAAAAGAAGTGGGGAGATTATGTACCCACCATTTATTTTCCACAAATTTAGAGTTGGAAGTTTGTATAAATTTTCTAGAAATAATATACAAATAAGAGGACTAAATATGTGAATGAGTTCAAGAGTGGCAGGACTGCCAACAAAAGAAAGCCGTCACCTACAGAGATTCTTACTTGCAAGACAAACCACACTATCAAGAGGACATGGAGCAGAACAGGGAATAAAGGCGAGTGAAGGAAAACTAAAGGAAGCTATACTTGTCAATTTGTCCTTTGGAGCTTCCACAAATCCTGGTTAAAATTTTAGTTTGCGCGAAATAGTCACCACTCACCATTATCCTTGCTCTTTTCATATTTAAAAATGAAACAGTGTCGATTATGGAAACAAACCAAGTATCTACCTAAAAACTATAGACAAAAGGGCAGCAGCTAACTAAATTTCAGATTAGCTCAAAGTCATTAGATCAACTGACCCTCTTCAGGAATCCAGCACCAAACGCTCTGGTGACTTTTAATTGTCCTTTCACTCTATCGTTAAAAATGGATTGATTATCATCAGGGTGTTCCGCCCGTATTCTGAAAATTTCCTGCAGAGAACAAGTAAAATTAGAAAATATTTAGCAAATATCTCACGTCACATTGCAACAAAACTTTAACCAAAAGTTCTTTTTAATGTAAAAAGTAAAAACCAGTTTTTAACACACTTGGTAAAATTTCATCTGAATTGGCACAAGGGTCCTCGCATATAAGAATCTAGCACAGCCAAATATATTGAGCCTAGACCTCAAAATTTAGAAAATATACAGTTCCAAAATTTGTTTATAAACTGCTTTAGAATCTCAGTGTCTGAGAACAACAACCATGGTAACTAAACGGAATTTAGTAGAAATGTCCCAAAGTAACACTGAAATGTCAAAATATTGTTGACTTTAATCATTATCAGCACCTACGCACCTAAACGTGCAGGATAATATTTTTACTGTTGGAGAAAAAAACATCAGAACATAAGAATTGTCATATCTAAAGTGATGAATCTAAATATTATCACACATCAGCAGAAAGAATATATAATCAGGTATGCATATATGAAGAATATACTCCCTCGGTTTCTTTTTATATATCACATTTGGAGAATTCTTTTTTATTTATGTCACTTGTTGAAGTTCCAAGGCAGAATTAATAGTTCTCTTTCCAATTATAACTTCAACTTTGATTGGGCAAAATTCTCAACCAAGAAAAACCTTTATAAAAGATAGATTAAAATTTAATGTATTAATTACATTTCTTAATCTTTGTGCAGAAAACTTAAAAGTTAGATTAAAAGAAATGGAGGAAGTCGTTGATAACATACAAATTAGAGATAACAGAATCCATATATACATGCATGCAAACACAAGGTAGCAGAACACACAGTATGTCAGTTAGTTGATCAAAACAAAAACTAGAAGATTTAACCATAACTCGTGTCATCACTTTTTCAATACAGATATTAAGAAAAATAGTTACATGTATCGATCCTTTAAAAAAGGGCAAAACACACCTCTTCAACATTTGTGCTGTGATCAGTGGAAAGCTGAACAGCTCTCATTTTTAATCTGCAAATTGCTATCTCTCTATTTTTGTTCATCTTGCTAACATGACTGTTTTGATTGTGAATTGGGGACTCCTCCGAAATTCTATCCAGCTCCATCCGTACTAAAGACTCTCTAGATCGATTTCTATGCCTCACATCATCCTTGACAAAACTTGAATTAGGATGACGATCATTTGGCCTTTCTTGAGCCAAAATTACACGACTATCCCCAAGATTCATGACATAAACATCTTGATCCTTCATCAGCATCACTAAAACACACGATCCCATTAAAGCAAGCTCGGGATTTTTTTCTAGATTATTCTCCACCATTTCCATGTATGCCTCTTCAGTTCTGTCAAGAGCTTGAGCCATTGCTCTTAAAACTGCATCATGATCAACTAATCCAGATTTGCATTTTCTAATGGGTCCTGAGACGTCTAATATCTTCTCATCAACACTAGTTTCTTCCCTATGCCAATCATAGCTCCAAGGAAAAAGCTTCTTACGCAAGGACTTTTGCTTCCTGTACATTTTTTTAATTTTGGTACCAAGAAATGACTTTCTGGTATTCTGCCTTTGTCCAGGAACAGTAGATACAGTTACAGGCTCTTGACTAACAGATTCAGACCCAATCCCTCCATTTTCTCCTGATGTGGTCGGAGCTTCATCCAGATGTATAGAACTATCTTCTTTTGCATTAACTGAAGAAGATCTCATCCACCCTGCCTGCATTGATGCTGTAGGAACATAAGAATCCTTCCCTAGTTCTAAGACAGACAAGGAATCACGTTCATTCCAAGATTCCATCTGAAGAAGCTCATAAAGCCGCATGCTTTTTCTACCTTGACCACTTAACTGTCCAAGTGGAACCGAAGGAAGAACAGCATCTGAATTTGGTAATTGGTTTTCAATATTTACCTTAAATGCAACATTTTCCTCAACTATCTCAGCACAAGATGATTTCTCCTTGGCATTTGCTGGAGCACAAGAAGCTTCTAAACATGAAGTATCTTGGTTTGAATTAGTATGATTAACTGACAACTCCTCCCGGCTGTACTCAGGAGCAACCACAGCATTTCCAGTTTTAGGTATTTCAGGTTGAACAGGATCTACAGCATTAACTTCATAATCCCAAAGCAGCCCTTCCAGTTCTTTGTCTACAAATCTATAAAGATGGTTCATCAAAAAATCAGGAGCATCTGGTCCACTAAAACCATCATATATCCCAATAAATAACCACCCTTGTTCTTCAGAAAGTACTACATGAACCCTATCTTCACCAGCCTTGCCATGAGCCCACTGTAAATTTTGTGAATGCTTGTACTCCCCTTCAGATGGCCCAACTTCAATACAGTTTCTAGAGACTTCTTGTCGAAGCTTTGCATCTTTGGAATGCCAGGCCAATTGGGTCACTGGGTGAAAGAACAGCCGCTGCATCCAACTGCCACCACTAGAATGCTTAGAGAAGGTCCGGGAAAAAGTGTTTTTCATTGGTCCACCCACACTTCTCATGAGCTGTTGGAGACGTGGCCTACGACCACCTCGTGCAAGTGGTGCAGAAAAGTTGGATTTGTCAGTGGAATCAAGAGGACCTGACATGACTCCCTTCTCTATTGGTCCAGACATGAAACCACCACCACCCCTATCCAATGGACCTGAAGCAAAGCCTCTCTCTAGAGGTCCAGACATGAAACCATTTGAAGTTCCAGAACCACGGGGGACAGGTTGCAAAGGGATTGCAGTAAATGACGAGGTTCCCTCAAATGATGCAGCTGGCTCTTGGACATCACAGGAAAATAATGAACTCTGGTTACCAGTCCTTGCGGTCGAGACATTCGCACTAACTGAAGCCCCTGAAATCGTTTTGAATGTGGTCTCTGGGAAGGACTTGGCCGGTTTGTGTATGCCAGAGGGATCTTCTATACTGTCATGCCTAAACGATCCACTAAAAGTTTCAGAATCAAGGGTACTCGAATCAACAGTAAACCTCTCAGAGTTTGAAGGAGTAATGGCAGGAGATTCAAAAATAGATGGCCGCACATAACAGAAAGAATGGCCTAATCCTTCGTCTAGTGGCTCTAGGAACTCCAAATCAACTCCATTTTTGCCATTAAATGGCACTAAACAGCCAACAACACGTGAAGTGCCGTTACCCATTATTGCAAATGCCCCTGATTCTGATATGCTGAAAAATGGTTTCTGTAACTGAGCACCATCAACAAATATAGATGTAAACAGGAAAGCCAACACTGCCAAAACCCCATCAATCCCTCAACCAACCCATGAATGTTTACGTGACCATGCATCATCATCACCATATTCCCAGGCAGAAAACAGCGCAACCCATACAGTGTTCTCAGAGAAACTAAACAAAAGAAACCAACAAGCGCAGCGCAGTGGGTGTGAATTGTGATTCACAACGAAATCGTCCCACGAATTAATACTTTACCCGGTATTAATGTATAAAGCAAAAACTAGAATTCGTAAGAATGTTATGATCTGACCTTGTGGGTGCTGCTTAATACACAAATAAAGCGGTGGATCGAGAGCTCCCACAAACAGATCTAAGAGCGCCAAAGACAGTGAACGGAGGACATCAGAAACAAAGACAGAAACCCATTTTAGGATTTATGTTTTCTTCTTCGCGGAATCTGACCAATAAGCATAGGCAACCAAGCCCCAGACGATTGGGACCATAACATTGAAACACGCAGGCATGGCCAGCGGCGTCAAAATCCGCAAAGCAATGAACGGGAGTAGGAGAGGAGACGCAGAAAAATTGTTCTCTGACAAATTGAGAAGAGGGGCGAAATGGACTAGTGATGAGTGTGTGTTTGACTAATGAAGAGAACAAATAAATAAGACAAGAGGAGGAAAACGAAAAATGTGGGGTTTTGATTGCCAATATTAAATTACGTAAAAAAATAGAGATTTGGTCAGACGATGAAGAATCAAAGTTGTAGTTCATCAAGGAGGGTCTCTTTCTTGGGGTTTTCAAATGGTTCGGGAGGGTTAAAAACTTTAGAATTAAAAAATTACACAATCATGTTGAAAAGTAGAGGCCGGGCCTGTTGTGGATGTATGAGCTCGCTCCTTTTTCTCCTTCATTTACATGATTTTTCCAGCGAATGATTGGAGCTGTATTTGGTGCTGTTGAAGTCAATAAATTAGAGCGACCCCATCATCATTCTCAATTCTCATCTAACCAAATTGAATGGTCAGGATGCAGTGGGGATCAACCCCACACACAAATATTTTTTGACCAATTTTTTCTTATTAATTTTTAAGCATCAAAACCTCAAAATATGCTTAAATCAACTTTCATATCATAATTCCCAATCTGTAGTCCTCAAATCAACAAAGCAATATATGGACAGTACACGAGAAAGTCTGATCATACTATCACTTTTTTTTTTGTGTGGACTTTTCCCTTATAACGATCATAGTGAATTCAAACAAAAAAATAGTAATACAGAAAAATCCTTATTAAGAGCTGAGGAATAATTGTAATAGAAAAGCTTAAAAAAAAGGTGGCACAAGGCTATATTGTCATTTATTACCCTAAAATTTTCTTTTCATACTGCTTACTTCTTGTAGACATTTTTTGTAATTACATTCCCTCTTTAAAATTTCACGGCGGTTTTTCTTAAAACATACCTAATGCTTTTTTTTTTTAGAGAAGGAAATATAATCTATAGAGTACTTTTAAAAATTGAATTGTGAGTATTTTGAAAGTAGGCTGAAATGTACTTTTAGACCCTTGAGTTTTATGTAAGGTGTAGTTTTATTACACAAATTTTAGATGTTTTTTAGTTTACCCATATTTTAAATTTAATGTTAATATCATTTAACTATACAGCCATTATTTAAGTTTACATAGCCATCACTAAAATTTGTGTTTTCCATTAGCAACATTGACAATGATAGAATTACAAAACTAAAAATACACTTTATAAAATTAAATGACAAACTTTATGTAAATTTAAAGAATTAAAAGTATGCTTTAACCTTTAAAATATAAAATCATAATAAATTACATTTTATGATTGTGAGAAATGAGAATTAGATCTCATGATATTCAAATCCCATTACATTTAATATTTATAAGAAATCAGAATCAGATCTCATGATATTCAGATCTTATGATATTTGAGATTAAAATGTCAAAATAATATCTTAGTTTTTATTATATGCATTTATTTTCTTCCTCTCTTAAGTTTATATAATGTAGATCTCTTTCTCTACTTAATACACAATAATAGAGAGTAATTATTCCTCTAATTTACAATAATGATAAACCAATATGGATGGCGAGCATTGCATTCAATATTAGTGGGAAAAAAATATTTTAAATCCTTGAAATTTTGACCAGTTTATATAAAGGTCCCTATAAGTTTTTTTTAAAAAAAAATTAGAAGTCAGTTCTGAAATTATGTTCATGGATGTTAGAGCACGTTGTTTGATAAATTATAAATAAACATTTCTTATTCATAAAGCTAAAGCATATGCATAATTTTATATCTTACATATATACGCATACATGATACATGTAGTGCATATTCACAGTTTCATATCTTATCTCTTGAGGTCCAATCTTGAAATTGATGAAATCCTCGGACCTCGGCTTGATAATGTGTAAGTAAATATTTGTATGGTCTCATGGAGGCCGAAAAGTGTGGGTAGTGATTGATTAAAAGGCTGGATTCAAGGAGTGGATTGCCAAATCCATTTTAATTTGCTCACTACATCCCAAAATTTTCCAAAATTATTTAAAGCCTCTAAAAGTCTTTAGTCATCAATATTCGGCCAGCAACGTGGGGGCTATAATCAGGCCAGCACAAACTGCTTTTTCATAAAGAAGAACACACATAAACACAATTGTAGCCATTGAGTGTTTTTTATTTTCTGCAATAATTTTACACATTCATACCCAAAAAAAAAAACAAGAGCACTGTTTTTCAAGAATGGGGTTTTCTAAAATTCCATTATTTAGGATGTGCACCCGCGTCAGAAAAAACGTTATTTTTTCTATTAGTGTGTAAATAAATAAATAATTAATTGCAGATTGACTTGAAGAGAGGGGAGTGACGTGTCATGTTTGACTTGAAAGATATGGGTAAAGGGTGATAGGGCTACATCAACACGTACAACATGGCTGCGTGGCCTACATGAGTATATTTACTTAGGCTATGTTTGGTTTTATGGAGAGGAGGAGAGAGATTTCATTTTACTTTATTTGAATTGATAAAAAGAGAAAGATTTTAGTTTTCTAATTATTAAAATTGAACAAATATAATTATTTTTTGTTTAATATATAAATATTATTATAATTTTATACATACTATTTGAAAATAGTATGTACATATTAGTCAATATAGGGTAAAATATTAGTTTTTCCCTCTAAATTCTTCCAATTTTGGAGGGGGAAGGAAAATCCCTCCCTTCCTAAAATTTTTTGCTATCCAAATAAAGGGATGAGAGCATAATCTCCCAATTTCTCTTCCCTCTCCTCATACTAAATAAGCCCTTAGACTCTAAACTTTCATTTTGAGGTTTTTTATTCAAATACGACAAATTGTAAAAGACTTTACCAAAATACTAAAAATATATTTATCAAAAAATATATTTATCAAAATATTACATTTAAAATCGTTTTTGTAATCAACGATTTCTGAATGATTTTTTTAAAAATAAGAGAGGGTGGAGAGACTTCATCGAAATATATGAAAATCATTCACATTCCACAAATCGTTAACTACGTTGGGTTTCTCCTTTTTAAAAAAAAATTATGTTGTTGGTGAAAATTGTAACTAAGCACCCCATTTCTTTTGTATCACTTTTCACTCCTCATCTTAATTAGAAAAGAGATGCAATTAATTTCCTTCCACTCCACCATTTGTTTCTTTCACCCCTTTTATTTTATATATCTAAATAAATAGTAATAGATATAATCTTCCTAAATAAAAGGAATTTTGGATAACTTTATAAAAAAATATATATATTATCCTAATAACTGAATATACAAAGATATATAAATATAATTTTTTTATAAATATAACATAATATATCTAAAATCTATACTTCTATGTATATATTATCTTGTGCTTTTTTTTTATGTTTTTAATTTTCAATCAAATTAATTTAAATATGACAAATTCAAAATCCGCACTTCTTTTAGTATATGTGCTTGTGAAAGAGAATTTGAGAGTCTGACCAAAAAATAAAAAGAATTTGAGATAATTTTGTCAAATGAATAAATATTATTCTTTTAAAAAAATCAAATATGATTTATTTGAAACATTTCCCTATATTCATTTACCATAATATTTGAAAATTCAAATTTTTTTTATGATTTACTTTCAAATATTATGGTAAATGAATCTAGGGAAATGTTTCAAATAAATCATATTTGATTTTTTTAAAAAAGAATAATATTTATTCTTTTGACAAAGTTCTCTCAAATTCTTTTTATTTTTTTGTCAAACTCTCAAATTATCTTCCATAAGCATATTTATATTAAAAAAATATATATTTTGAACATATCATATTTAAATTAATTTGATTGAATAACTTGAAAATTAAAAACATTAAAAAAACAGTATCATATATAATATAAGTATAGATTTTGAATATATCATGTTATATTTGTAAAAAAAATTATATTTATATATCTCTGTAAATTTCGTTGTTAGGATAAAATATATTATTTTTATAAAATTATTAAAAATTCATTTTATTTAGGGAAGTTAGATATATTCCTATTTACTTGAATATATAAAGTAAAGGGATGAAAGAAACAAATGGTGAGATGGAAGGGAATTAGTTACAACTCTTTTTGAATCCGTGTGAAAAGTAGAGCAAAAAAATAGGGTGATTAGTTGCAAATTTCACCAACAACAGAAAAATTAAAAAAGAAAAAAGAAACACAACTAAAATCGTTCACATGGAAATCGTTCTTGAGGTGAATGATTTCCACATATTTCGATTTCTCCACCTTCTCTCCTATTTTTGGGAAAATCGGTTTGAGGTGAATGATTTTAAGTGTAGTATTTCAGTAATTTTTTTTTTAACATTTTGATGAAATCTTCTACTGTCTATCGTATTTGAATAAAAAATCCTTCACTTAGATGAGACTTTCATAAATGACTTTTTTTAAGTTGTTTATCTCACTTATATTTGGATTGAGAATAATAGAAATAACTTTTTTAAATTGAAACTTGTTTAGATGATAAATAGAAAATAAATTTATGATATTTTTTTAAAGATAAAATATTTAGAGTAAGATTTTTATTTGCACGCTGCCCCTATTATTTCTCTAACAAATCTTGAAATTTGAATTATGTTAACAATTAATATTGTTAATATCTTTATTTAAATAAATAATTTTATCTTTTTTCTATTCAATGAAATGGGACCCACGATATTGCATAAGTTATTTTTCCTTCTTCCTATATATCATTGTTCACTTTACTCTCTCTTCTCTCTTTCCTCGCATCTTTACATATTATCTCTCCACTTATTTTATTAAAAAAAAAAGCTATCAACAAGCTTTGGGGGGAGCTTATTTTTTTTAAGCTACATTTTATAATAAGTAGCTTTTATATTGAAGCTAACCTCAAATGCCCCAAATTAAGAAGCTGCTTTTTTTTTTTGTATGTGAAGCAGTTTCAAGTCTAAATAAGTGGCTTCCAAACACTACCTTAGCTTAGCAAATCTCAACCATTTCTACCTATAATTGTTAGTATATGCCCATCTTATGTGGGGTTAATATATATATACATATTAGATATATTATGCCTAAAATAATTAACCAATAGATTTAGTCAAATCCATTAAATAATTGGTTGCTACAATCTAGAATATGCCTTTTTTGTATATCGAGGAAAACAGATGTCATATGCAAATATAAATAAAAGGCAGATGAAGATAAGGGGCATATGATATTTTCTATATTCTCCTGTACTCCCACTCTATAACAATCATAATGAGGATTGTGATCTTTTCCTAATATTATTTCCTTTCATTAGTTTTCATCTCTAATTTTATTTGGATATCTTCCCTTTTATATTTTATTGATTATTCTAATTAACTTTATATGTTAGTGGTGATTTAAAAAATCTATCGCATATATTATTCCTAAAACACGTCATGTTGATGTTTATCCATCCCTTTGTCTCTACTCTCTATAGTTATTAGTTTCCCACTCTTCCATTTTATTCATAGAAAAATAAATGGCCTATTTAATTCAACCACATTCCATGCGTACAATGATAATCATGATTGCATTATCAAAAGAAGTGTTTGATTGTTTTTTAGCATGATAACAGAGTTTACCGTGACAACGATGATTACCAAAAAATTAGTAATCCCCATTCACACATCTCCCCTTATAAATACTCATTACCATCACATTGCATAGTTTGAAAAAGTCTAATTTACCCTTTAATTTCCTCTGTCCTGTTTCATCTGCCACAACCATTGCCAACACCTCCACCGTTGTCAATATCGCTAATACCTCCTCCTCCACCACCATCATTACTACAACTGTCAGTGCCCCTACCACCACCTCCTCTTCCTCTATCATTATCGCCACAACCCTCGTTGTCGCCACCTTCATTGTTGTCATGGCTGCCACTACCTCCTCCTCTACTGCCATTGCTATTGCTACCATCATCACCTCCTCTTCCTCCACCGCTATTCCCATAACCCTCATCGTCACCACCTTCACTATTGCTGCCATACCACTCCTCCTCCTTTACTACCATCTCCACCATCCTCACCCTCAATGCCTCCGCCACAATCTCCCTTTCCTCCACCCCCAATCACTGTTACCACCACCACCACCACCATTAATTTCTCTTCCTTCATCGCCATCACCAATTTTCCCATTCTTGTCACTGCCACTACCTCCTCGTCCACCATTGTTTCTCTGACGCCTCAACCACAACCTCCCTTTATCCACCTACACAAGCAGCGCCACCACCATCATTCCCTCCTCCTTATACACTATTGTCACCACACCTCAATTATTGCAGCTTACTTAAAAATCAAATCAAATCTTAACCTTTTAATTAATATTTCATTGTAACACCATTACATCGCACTATACTGTAAAGTATAGCGGGATTTTACTAAACAGGCTCAAAAGATTAATAAAAAAAACTTGACTAGTTCCTATGCAAAGTAGTGGTGTTATTTAGCATTTATTTTGAATACATGTCGGGTTCAGTGATTACTCAGGTGTCTTAGGGTCCGTTTGGGAAACCTCCAAACATATATTTGAGCAAGCTGAGACAAAACCCCTCTTACATTCTTAATTCATAACCCGTAAAAGCTATTCTCAAAAATTAATCTAAACTTACCCTTCAATTTTAAATACAAGTAACTTGATGACATAAAAAGCGCAGATATCCGTTTTCTGATTTTTTTTTTTTTTAAAGCAGCGAAATAAAGTTAGAAAGGAATGTGCCATAGGACTACATAGATATCATGATAATTCAAACGTCATACGGAAATGGTGGAGGAATTAAACATGAGCACCCAACTATTCTACCAATGTTGACTTAATCAAACCCACTTAATGACAATCAGCCTACCTCACTGTCCCATCTGGCCTTATTTCAACGATCTTTGGGAAAAAAAGAATTAATACTCCTATAATTTTGAAAAGAAAAGAGGGAAAAAGAACGAATGAAACGAGCCTGGAGGCCCTGCATTGAGGCAGGCATCTTGTAGTAGTATTACTCTATTATTTATGGCCGATTAAGTTCTTTACGATCTGTATGTTGGAATAATAAATATACCTTATCAATTTATTTATGGGAAGGACTAAGACAGAGGCAGCTGAAGTGGGCATCTTTAGCCAAAGTCTTCCCTAAAAAAAATTCTGAATTAGTCACAGAGCATCAAGAACAAGAAACGACAAGATGGTCATGGAAACCTCCATGTGAAACATAGGTATAAGGTATAATGTGAATGGCCGTTTCATGAAAAGGCTAAGATATTATAATAAGGATAGCCTCTCAACAACAACAAAAAAAAGAAGCACAAAAAATTGATACGATGATGCCCATAATCTTCCAAATCCACTCACTTATTAATTAATGAGGTGCCTTTTATTTTCTTAATTGGAGACATGAAGTTTTGTCACCCGCAAGATTCTTATTTTTGGATGTCAACTTATACACTTGAATTAAAAAGCATGCAAATCGGCTACATGTCGTTTCATCTACTTGTGTTCATAAAAAGAGACAAGCTAAGATTACTTTAGCATCCCATTTATGTGCTAGTTGGACATTACTTGCCAAGAGGTCATAGGTATTGAGAGGCCTAGTTTTGGTTCTGACGATGATAAACTCTAATGTTGTCCCTGTCACTCCATTATTATATTATATTGTAAAATTTGTCCCATTCAATGAATGTCGCTCCAAATTTTAGTAGAAGTCATCATTTTATAAAAGGAATCATAGTGTACGCAGAACGAAAACCCAAACCTTTCTAGAACTTGCTATAAATGTTTTTTTTTTTGTATGCAAGAAATAAAACTGTGCATCCTGAGTATCGCCATTCCAACATAAAAAGAACAAGACTGTGAACATGTAGTTCAGAATATAATCTTTTTACTTGGGAGTTAATTTTAGTTCTAGATACAAGATGTATATCTCTTATTTATGAATTCTTTTTTAATTTACCTTTATTAATATCTTTCAACAATAATTAAGTACTACTATGTGCCTAAGTATAAGTCACTTGTAGAAAAATTTAGTTCAAAATATAAGTAAGATTATCAGGGTGTTTAAAGAAAAACAGGTCATATTAAATTATTTCAGTAATTTAATCAGGTTTAAGTAAGTAAGCCTTACATTAAAAATTGAACGAAGTCTCTTTTTTTTTTTAACTGAATAGCTGCTCAATGGCAAGCATTTCTGCCTCGCCGTGCAAATGTTCCACGTTTGATTCAGCGTATAGGCTTTCGCGTGCGCGTGCGCGTGCGCGTTTACGTTGGTTGTTATATATGAAAAAAGAGAGATCACTTGTTTTAATTTGTTACATTTTCATTGATCAGCCACATTAACCAGGGAGGAGGTGTCCAATGGAAGTATGGAACAGTGTGTCCAGGTCGCTGTTTCAGGCCTCAACTATGCATCGCCTGATTATTTACTTGAAATTAAGTAATTAACGCTGTGTTTCTCATAACTCGCCAGATAACGACGAACACTTAAGTAGTACGATCACAATTTTCAAACAGCAAATAATTAACCTTTTGCCCATCAAAATCATACAAAGAACCCCATGACTTCTTTAATTGGCAAATGGCAGGACACTCTCATAATCTTTTCAGTTCAATAGTAACTGGGACATTCTCATAATCTTTTCAGCTCACTAAGCAATATCAGATCAGTTCAAAATTTGGTTGGGTTTAAATCAGTATTCAGCTCTCGTATTTTCCCTCCCTCATTTTTTTTAACCGCCCATCCATTATGGTTAAATATTTCAGTCAATTATCATCTTCTCTTACCCTCATGTGTTCTTTGTTATTCTATATTTTTCCCACATCAGACACATCTTTTAATTATGACATTAGAAAATAATTAGATGATTAGATAACACCATTCACCTAACTTTGAATAATCATATAGATCGATCTTTCTGAGTTGTGAGAAAAAAGTATTGAATTAAAAATCAGACTGAACCAGCTCGTCTAGGTTGAAAACTGATAAACCAGCTTAGTGCATTTTGGAGAGGCAAACTGAATTGGACTAACATAAACTGATTAGGTAGTGAACTGATTCACCGCC
>JBAGKO010000010.1:2760745-2771349 GCA_037177275.1 Acacia concinna
AATTAATGCTCATTTCCAATTTGCCCATTCATTTAAATTTCAAACACATTCTCCAATAAGGGGTAAAAGTGGAAAAAGTTGCAATTTATGACAAATTAAATGAGTTAACCACCATTTATTATTTCCCGTGAATTAGTTGAAGTTCCTTATATTCTGGACTGGAGAGAGTATTTCCAAGAGAAGATTGCGTTTTAGTCCCGACCAACAATATATACGACAAAATGGTCATGTGAATTTGCGTATTTACAAAAAAATCCCTTGAGACTTTTTTTGCAATTAATTTCATTTGTCAAATATCTTTTTTGCCCCTGTAGCTCAATTGACAACTCCATGTAATGAGAATGATAGCTCCATGTAGCTCCATGTTAATGACAACTCCATGTAATGAGAATGATAGCTCCATGTAGCTCCATGTTAATGACAACTCCATGTAATGAGAATGATAACTCCATGTAGCTCCATTGACAACTCTATGTAATGAGAATGACAATTCCATCTCATGGTAATAAAAACTCCATGTAACTCCATGTTAATGACAACTCCATGTAATGAGAAGGACAACTCCATATAGCTCAATTGACAACTCCATGTAATGGGAATGACAACTCCATCTCTTGGAAATGAAAACTCCATATAATTCCATTGACAACTCCATGTAATGAGAAGGACAACTCCATCTAGCTCCATGTTAATGACAACTCCATATAATGAGAAGAACAGCTTCATGTAGCGCTCCATTAACAACTCCATGTAATGAGAATGACAATTCCATCTCATGGTAATGAAAACTCCATGTAGCTTCATGTTAATGACAACTCCATATTATTCCATCGAAACCTCTATGTAATAAGAATGGCAACTCCATATAATGAGAATGATAACTCCATATAGCAACATTGACAAATTCATCTAATTCAGGGGCAAAAAAGATATTTGACAAATGAAATTAATTGCAAAAAATTCATGTGGGACTTTTTTGCAAATATGCGAATTCATGGGACCGTTTTGTCGTATATTTTGTTGGTCAGGATTAAAACGCAATTTTTCCTATTTTTAATGGCATTTACAAAAAAAAACAGAGAGAGAATACGATGCACTTTTCATTGACAATTTTATGTAAAGTCATTGACAACTCCATGTAAACTCATTGGCAATTTTATATAAGGTTATTGACAACTATAACTTAAAAGAGAGAGAGAGTTTGACTCGCATGACGCATGTCAGACGTCAGCTGATGGGGAAGAGAGATATATTATTAATTGCAAAAAATTAATTGCAAAAAAGCAAATACGTAATGTGAGACTATTTTGTCTTATATTCTGTTGGTCGGTACTAAAACATAATTTTCCCAAAAATAAAAAAGCAAAAACTGTCTACTCCCACTATCGGTTTATCCACCACTCATCGCGTGGAGCTGTAGTTTCCACTCCCAGTCACCTAAAACCTGAGCTTCGAACGAAATCCGATTGCTTCGGCCCTGAAACCTAGAAAGCTTCGCCCAATTCCAGGGAGAGAGCAATCCTTTTCCTATCATATCGCTAACCATGGCTTCTTCATTCTCAGCGCAGTTAGTGCAAAGTCAGAACTCACTTACTCGTCTTTCTCACTTTCAGGTTTCTATCTTCTATTTTATCTCTCTTTTTTCTTAATCTCCTTTTCTGGAATCTGCATATCGGCCATGCTTATGTTTTGAGTATTCAGAAGACAGTGTGAAAATGGAATGTGTTTGATATTACTTGTTTTGTCAACAAAATTGAGGTCTTCTATGGATCACTGTCTGAATATTATAACAAGCCGAGTAGTAGCTAACTAGCTATATAGTCTGCATTTCTCACTTGTGTTGTACCTCTTTGTTTGCAGAGAATAGGTTCATTCTACGTTTTCTTATCATTGCATCGAACATGTTAATATTAGCTAACCACAAAACGCACTGAAAAAGCTGACCTTTTATGCACATTCTGATCACAACATTTTGTTGTCTTTTCAGGGTAATTATAGCCAAGATGTGTCGAAGGTTCGAAGGTCACATATGATTTGTAGCAATTCAAAATCACGGTTTGGCTGCACTAAAGCATTGGCATCAAAATCTTATTATGCCTCTAGTTTTTCTGTCTCAAAGCAATCCGGAGTAAAGTCAATCTCATATAAGAGAATGACTTGTGTCAACGCTAGCCAAAATGTAAGTGCGTTTAGTCAAACATTTTGCTTTCGGAATTTTAGAGAAGACTTTATAAGATAAGGGAAAGGGAATAATACCTTTAGGATCTCTTTTACTTTGTGCTATCCATCTGGAGAAGTGTAAACACTTAATATTAAACTATATGTTCAAATAAATTCCTGGAATTGAACTGCCCGTTGATCTTATTCGGAATCTCTGTCACCATCTTGTTCAAAATTGTTTTTACAGCTCTAACAGGAAATTCTTGGCAATCCTTTGTTTTGATGGGATTTAGATGTTGGCTTATTATCTTACGCGCTCTATTACTTTCAGGCTCTAGAGCTGCAAGCCAAAGTGACCAACAAGTGTTTCTTTGATGTAGAAATTGGGGGTGAATCTGTGGGCAGGATTGTTTTGGGCCTATTTGGAGAAGAAGTGCCAAAAACTGTTGAAAATTTTCGTGCCCTGTGTACAGGCAAGCCATGATCATATTTCACAAAATTGCTCTTCTAATAATTTTCTTTATTACCATAAAATGGATAGTGGTAGGGGAGCTTTCAGAATTTTCAGATAATTTTGAAAGATCTTTGTGCAGGAGAGAAAGGTTATGGTTACAAGGGATCCCACTTCCACCGCATAATCAAAGATTTCATGATTCAGGGAGGGGACTTCACTGAAGGAGATGTGAGCTATATTATAGTTGTTTATGCATCTCTATGTATACATTAGTGCGGTGTTAGCTTTCACACAGCCAAAGAAGTTGATTGTTTCATCGGTTATGACTAAAATATATAGTACTAATGGCCGCAGGGAACTGGGGGAATCAGCATCTATGGCTCTAGTTTTGAAGATGAGAGTTTTGCCTGTATGTTCCATCTACTGTCTAAATGATGATATTAAACTGTAAAAAACTTTCATACTGATAAGTGATAAGCAGTAATAAGTTCTACTTTTGCTGTTTTCGTTTTTACACAGATAAAAATTTAGTTTTCCTCCTTAGGATCAATCCGTTGGTTGAAAAAACGGTGTGTTAATGTCTTGCTAACATAGTACACCCCTTCCTTGCAGTGAAGCATGTTGGTCCTGGAGTTTTGAGCATGGCAAATGCGGGTCCGAATACTAATGGTAGCCAATTTTTCATCTGTACTGTAAAGGTGAGTGAGTTAGGTGCTCTGCCCTTTCTTTAGTTTTTTCCTCAAGTAACAAATTAATGTTAGAACATTCTGTGCACTTTCAAAAGCCTAGCAAACAATTAATTTGCTGAAGTAAAAGAAAAGTATAATTCATCTTTTTATAGTTCAGTGCAGAAATCACTTACTCAAACACAGATGAAGTAGAATTTTCAAGGGCTTTCACTTTTGCTGGTTTTAGTCTCCTTATACGTTACATTGTCTGAATTGCCTCCATCTACTGGACAAACATTTATAATGTTACCTGCAGAGGAGATATTTACACGACAAGTAAATTCTCACCAAGTTAGGTCGACATTTTTCTTTTTGTTCTTTGTTTTGGATGGATTATTATTGATTCCTGTTTGGTTTGATTGGTAACAAGAAGTGGCTGGTAATGCTATCTGATTTTACATGTTTTGATGCTCAGTTATCAAACAGACCTGACATCTACTTTTGTCAAGTTGAACTTGTTGTAGTTGTTGGGTTTGATATTTGCTAATGACTTGGTTTCATGTTGTAGACTCCATGGCTGGACAATCGTCATGTTGTTTTTGGGAATGTCATTGATGGAATGGATGTTGTGGAGACGCTTGAATCCCAGGAGACAAGCAGGCTAGATGGCCCTCGTAAGCCATGCAGAATTGTTAACTGCGGAGAGCTGCCTCTAGATGCTTGATTCTTCCGCTTAAGTGCATCGGAATGTTCTCTTTCGCAATGACAATTTTCAATGTTTAGCCTTCTGCATCTTTTGAGTTGGTCACTCTCTACTTATGGAAAATGCAGCGTTATTTAAGTGACATGGCAATAAATGAGTTTTAGTGAGGGAGGCACTATTGTCGGAATTTTTATATGTACCAAATTAACACACATTTGCCAAATCTTATAATTGTAGTACTTTCTTCTTATCTAATTGTTATGACCGTTGCCATTACAAGATACCCATACATTACATGCAATTAATTACATAATCAATACAGTAAAAGCATCAGCACCAGGTTTTGTAAATTTTGATGGAGTGACCCAGAGAGACTTAATTTGCTTATTAAGCAAAGTGAGAAGCCTATGCTTGGACCATGGTTGCAACTGATTGGGATTTGAGCGCTCTCTGTTCGTCGCCCTCTTCTGGCTCCCACAGTTCTGGTAACGCTTCTTTGATATTGTGGATGCTTCTCAGAGCATGGTCTGCTCCTGGCACCAAATCTGAACGCCCCACCTGTCACAGTGTTAGATTAGTTGTGAGTATATTTTTGTCTAGTAGTTTAATTTCGTAGTTAAGCTGTTCTCTCCAGGAACATGTTGCAAGTTATATAGCTTACGATAACTGTATGAAGTCCAGCTACTTTTCCACTTGCAATATTTCTAGCACTGTCATCGAAAAATATCTGCAGAAGACAGAAATTAGAATTGATTCCTGGAAACTGATGAACGAAATATATGTAAGCAATCAGTCTTACTGTTTTCTTAGGATCCACGTTAGCAATCCGTATGGCAGCTTCAAAGGCCTCCACGGAGGGCTTGCAGAGTATGCGTGACTCGGAGCTGAAACCTCCATTCTCTGCTATGTCATCAGCATCGTTGACATTTTTAGAAGGATTTAGTGTTTCAAAGCATATAAAGCCCTCGAAACAATCTTCCAAGCCCAATCTCTTGAGAACTTGAACTGCATGTGCTTGATCTGCATTGGTGAAAATCTACAGAGACCATTTTGAATTCGTCAGAAATTTTATATAATATAAAGAGCAGAACTGACTAATTTAGAGATTGAACCATATTATGACATACTATTTTACGTTGAGGCATGGACAGCAGGAGATTTCTTAACACAGGATCGGGCTTCAACTTATCATATGGCAATCTTCCATGAGCGTAAGCATGGAACTCATCATTGTCGAATTCATAACCAAGGGCCTGAGGGAATAAAAAGGGTTCATGAATTTCATTAATCCCAAGTACTGGTCACGAATACCTGAATGTTTGTTTCAAGTCATGACCCGAAGTTCAGTTTACCTTAAGCCCAGCCATTGTGGTCCCGTATTCAATGTACAAATCCAAGCACATCTTTGGAACTAGACTTTCTTCAATGCCCAAGCGTTCCACCATATAGTCTGCAATCAAATTTAGGTAACCACAGTGATTTTTTTAACATATGAACCAGAACACTAGACCATGATGTTTTCAAACATATGTACCTTGTATGTTCTTCCGACATGCCAGATTGAGACCTGAGCTCATTGGATAGAGGGTGTCATCCATATCTGCAGAAAAAGAATTGGAGCTACACATTAATAACTCCCTCTCTTATCTCTTTCGATATACAGTGACTGAAAATCCAAATATAGTGTTTTAATGGAGAAGAGTGGAAGGAAGAAGTAACTTGTGGAAGATATTTACTTTATGTTTGTTTATAATTGTGAATTCCTGCTTTTTATTCCATACAGTGAGTAAAAGATTTTATTGCATCATCTCCATCTCTGTTAACAGGAAGACGTTGAAGGAAATCAAAGTTTTACTGAAAATCCCAATTCCCTTGAAGTCTCACCTGTTCTAAGTTTCAACCGCTAATGCCCTGAAGCTAGATGATATTTATTTAGTTTAAAATAAACATACAAAAAAAAAACACCTTTGAACTCTTGATTCTCTTCCCACTTTCTTCTTTTTTTTTCCCCCCACATCCCTCCCCCTTGATTCCTACCTAGTGACCTAATTCACAGACGGTCTTACCAGACTAATCTATTGAGTGTTTTACTACTTTCCTCTCTGTAAACCATTGAGGTGTTTGCACAATTGCAGAAAAGATATGATCATGAACCACAAATAATAAATTTGAGCCAGGGGTAAAGAATTTAAGCAAAACTACTGAGGCATATAGTCTGATGAAACATAAAAAGAATAAATGAATTAGGTTGCCTTGGCCCTTGAGCATACCGAAAAGCAAGCACCCGTACTTGGATCCACCAGCTATGCTAGCTGCACCCATCTTGCAGATTCTTAATCTGCATCAAAATTCAACAAATTTGTTAAATCACCTTTCTACACAAGCCTGTTCAAAACCTGAATCACAGTAGCGTGATAATTAACGTATTATCCAGTCGAAGAAAACATTTTCTACGTTTTCCAAAATATGGATTTCCCGCTACTACTAGAAGGATCGCAAAAATTTAGGATGGCAGTTCAGCAGAGCTGATCAGAAGATATTCATTAAACCTTTAAACCGATGAAGAAGGACAGAGCAGTGTTGAGTGATTTCAAGGGTTAGGTCGATTTGAATGCATGAAGGATGCGCATGAATGTGAACCACAAATAAAACTGCTAATAGAGAACAAGGCGAAGTGGAAATGACGAAGCAAGAAAAAGTAGAAAAGAAACGAGACGAGGCGAGACGAACCTGTGTTGATAATAATGATAACAAAGTGTTTGAATGAAGGTGAAGGCTGAGATGAATGAATTGGTAGTGGCCTGGCAGCATCAATTTATACAATGCGTTTGAGAGTGAAGAGGGGCCCACCACAGACGTGGAAGTGCGAAACGACGCTCAGAGATTTGAGGCTGAGGCGGAAGAGCATTCTTGTTTTTCTTACACACAGATACAGTACTGCCTCCTTGTTTAAATTATAAAATTTATTTATGAAACTCATATTCACCTTATCTTTTTATATTTAATAATTTTTTTAACTATTGTTCTCACTAACAACTCCTTCAACTATAATTAGAAAACACATTATTTCTAAATTTATAATTTTCTTTAACTATATCTTCTTTTAACTAATATCTTTAATCTTTTTTAAAAAATCAACTAGTCAAAAATAATTTTATTTGATGGGGATGGGAATGGTCGGTCGTGCTCGTGTCCAATAGCTGCTCTTTTTCTCTTGTCCGAATAGAAAACTAATCCTGTGGCGTTATTAAATCAAAGACGCTATTGTAATTAATTAGGAGCGTTGGGATTTGTGTGGTTGAGCGGATGCAGCAAGTTTGTTGAAAATGGAAGATGAGTGGTTGGGTGGTGGGGCAGAGGCAAGAAAAATTGAGAGAGAAAAGAGGAGGAGGCATAATCATAATCATAATCATAATTATAATCATAATCATAATCACAATCAAAATCAAAATCAAAATCAAAGAGACGGGATTTACAAAGAGGAAGGTTTATTCTGTGTGTTGTGTAAGGGAATATGAACTCTGATATCGCTATTATCTATGAATTTAGATAGATAGATAGTGTAAATAAATGCCTTGTGTCACTCGTAACGTAGCAACCAAAGGGTAGATGCCATTTTGTGTCCAGAATGCCCCCCAGAAAGGGTAATGATGTTGCTTTAATTAAAGTCGCAGGATCAAAGTGCAAAGCAAACGGTACCAGTACTGCAAAATAAAATATATTATTATATTTGTCCTACCTTATACTATATTCTACGCTTTATTCGTATAATATTAATATCTATCCAATATCTCCATCCATTAACATTATACAGTTAGTCTTTCACTGGATAATGCCTTCATAATAGGATTCTCCACAAATAAACGTACCCACCGGTCTACACAGTCACACAGCACCCATATTAAATTTCTGACTCACCATCTCTTTGATACCCCTATATATAGGATCGCCATCAGCTTCTCTCCCATGCATTTATCATCGTCACTGGCGCACAGACCACGTGCGTTTAGGGAAGGAAAAAAGGAAGGGTTCTTCTCTCTCTCCTTTTTTATTTTTAATAGTATGGAGTATTATAAAATAATTTTTTATGTGACATTAAGAATTTCTTTTGATAGGACTTGATATCATAAAATAATTTTGTTCACATTCTCTGATATAAAATAGTTTTTAAATAGCATCCAATATTTGATAAATTTAAATTTTTTAAATTAAGTTTCTCATTTATATATATTGTGTGCTAGTGAAAAAATACTTCATAGTGTAGTTTTCTAAATAATGGGTACTATTGAAAAAATCTTTTATGTTAGAGATTGTTTTATAATACATTAAGTTTATAGTGTTAGTTGCAACTAGAAAAATATTTTTCGACACCAAATGCATAAAAATTATTCTGTGATATTGAGTGCCATTGGAAAAATACTTTAGGGTGGTAAATGTGTGTGTTTTTTTAAAATACTCTCTCCGATTTTAAATATAAAATTTAATTAACATTTTTTTAAAGAAAATAAGGAAGGTGCATAATCCTAAAAAATTATTTTATGATACTCAATGGCACTCTAAGAATACTTTAGAGTGCTAAATATATATATATATATATATATTTAAAAAGGGAACAACCCTCCATTATTTTATGATACTCAATACTGTAAAATATTTACGGGTTCAGCTTGTCAAATACTAGATGATACTAAAAAATATATTTTAGGTTGACTGTGAAAAAAAATTAGTTTATGATATTAGGTGCTATCAAAAAAATACTTGACAATATGAAAAAAAAATTATTTTATGATACTCAATGTCACTAAAAAAAGAGAAGAAACCTCGCTTATTTTCCTCCCTAAACGCATGTCGTCCGTACCCTAGGGAGGTGCCTAGGATGATAAATGCAGGGAGAGAAGCTGATTGTCTATTGATAAGAAGGGTGAGCTCAATCAAATCTGAACCGTCTATATTTGATCTAGACAACTCAGATTTAATTTTTTTAAAAAGTGATATTTTTAAATGAAAAAAATATTCTTTAATAAAGTGTTAGTTAAAAGATTATCTTTATTTTAGATTATCTATCTATTTAAATAATTTTTTTTTAAAAAAAATCTAAATCGTTTAGATAAAAAAGAGCTCTATCTGCCGATACTTGGATAGACAGGGAAATAGGATCCCTATATAAATGAGTATGATTGGTTCAACGCAGCAGCATTGACGCTTTACATCTTGCATTTATGGATTCCTACTTTTGGTTTCTCACTGTAGGTGTTAATTAATTAGTCAAATTGTTTCGTGCCAATATCGTAATTATATATTCTCCTTTTGTTACTTCTAATGAAGTTCTCGCGCGTGCCACTACAGGTCATCAGCACACAGCACAACGGACGTACTTATTGTCAATAAAGATGAACAGCAGAATTGAAATTATTCTCAAACACTAGTATTGCTGAGCTGTTATATTTCTCAAACAACATCGCATCAAATTATCAAATAATTATGACGTAAATAAGTTTAGTCATAAACAAACGCTATCGTCATTTTTGAGATAAAAAACATTACTTTTATAATCTTGAAGCAATAGACTAATTATATAATGTTTAGTTAAGCTTATGTAATATAAAGGGATTATTACACTATTAGACTAATGAATGAGGATGCATGCATATTGTAATCAAGTAAAAATGACCCTATTGTCATTATAATTTTTCAACTATCAAAGTGTCCAAACATAAATGATGTTAAATATTAATTCATTAATTAATAATATAAAAATTAAAAAATATTCCCTATTGGACACAGTTAAAAAATCATAGTCCACGATTAAAAATATTAAAACATCCCATTAAATAATATTCTACCATTAAATATTAAAAATTTTCCATGAATCGAACATTTACCATGCATAATATTTATACCAATAAATATTAAAAAGTTACCATGACCCCAACATGTACATTATAATTTATTCTTATATATGTAGACAGGGATAACTTTGTCTCTTGTTAAATTATTCTCATATATTTTCATCTTTAGTGTAATCCAACTAAACATTTTTATACATGCATGTGCATTATTTTTCCTTTATGAAGAATCAAACAAATTCATACAATCATTACTATACTCCCTTTGGTCATAATTATAAGGGCATGTTGACTTTTTTAGAGGATTCTAGGAAAATTTTAAAAAGGCTAATTAGATTACTTAATCATATCATATATTGTGGTTTATTACATTATATATTAGTTCACGAGTCAAACAAGATAATTTGAAAATTTTTTTTTTAATGTCTTAAAGTAATATAATTAGCTTTTTAGGATTTTTTTAAAATTTTTTATAAAAGTCAATGAGCTCTTATAATTAAAACTGAATGGAGTATTACATTTCATACCTAGTACATTACATTGCGTTACATTCAATACCTCTGATTCCGTGAACCAATCGGCACTAAGTTTCTGATGAGCTGAACTTCTATTAATAGATAATTAATATTATAGACTGGCCGAAAAGTCTAAGAGCCTGTTTGGATGTCAACAAAAAAGTGGCTTTTGTGGCTTATTGGGCTTTGCTTTAATAAGTTAAGTGGCTTTTGTAATTTTTGGTGTTTGGATGACACCAAAAAGTAGAAGCTACAAAA
>JBAGKO010000010.1:2776058-2789966 GCA_037177275.1 Acacia concinna
TAATTTGTATTATGGCATGATACTAGATCGTACGTTAAGTTATGTTATATTCTGATAGATAATACGTATGAATTTGGATTTTAGTACATGAGTTTATGATGTTAAGAATAAAACAAGAATAAACTGTTTTATCAAAAGTGATAGAAGTATAGAACCATTTTCCTTGAAAATCCCTTAAAGGACTTTTTAGTAGAACTTAGAAATACGCTAATACGATATTTCTATGTTTAGTTGCAAATTACCAACGTATGACTATAATTACATTTGGAAATGAATAGTATCATCGGAAACAAAAATTTTCAGTTTTTACATATTCTGCATTTTAGCACAACTCTATGAGCGTTAAGTGACCTAAAGATGGTCCATACTTAAGGTGTCACAAATATCTCCTATAAGCTTCTCCACTCTTCCTCCAGACATGAAACTCATCAAAGCTCAAGATGAACTTTGGAACCAAATAGGCACAGGTTGGTCTATAAGACGGGAGAAGAATAGAGATAGAGATCGCGATAGAGAGTGATATGCAAAAGTCTATAATGGAAGAATCTAAAATTAGAGAATGCCTATTAAGTGGGTCTCGTACTCGGTATTCTTTGCACCTCCAACTGATGATCTCGGGTGTGCTCTATCAGGTCCGAGCTGAAGGTTCAGGATCCATTTCTATCTCCTTTTGTAGCTCGGGTATTTAGGTCTGGATTTGGGTCCAATTTGGTCAAGCTTTGTGTATTAATTGGGGTTCCATCTACTTAGGTCAAAAAATGACCTTATGTAGCTTTCTGAAATTCCCTTTATGTCCCTATCAGTACTTGTATTCTTCATCTTTAATTCATCTGAAATGCCATAAATACTTGTAAATAAATTCTTATCAAGACAATAACAAATAATGCAATATTTACGACATTTTTTCATGAAATTCCCAAAATGACCTTAATGCACATATAATCATAATTAAAGTTCTAAATGAATATTAACCATGGAAAATGTCCTATTTTAACATAAAATGCTATAATTAATCATGCTCATATTTTTTGCATGAGTTATTCAAATAGGCTTGGTAAGTATCTAGGCACATGGG
The DNA here is from genome assembly GCA_037177275.1 of Acacia concinna. NCBI lineage: Eukaryota > Viridiplantae > Streptophyta > Magnoliopsida > Fabales > Fabaceae > Acacia > Acacia concinna. The sequence continues at coordinate 2,777,134 of JBAGKO010000010.1, forward strand.
TGGACACATGAAGGAACAAATCTCTTATCTATCTTTAGGTAACAAATGCAGTGGACAAAAGAACTTCATCATGGAAGATTACCTTAGATTCTGTCAATATGTGCTTTTTCCCCCTCCGTTCTGATCGTGTGGGTGAAGAAGAAGGTTCCTGCGATTCTGGCCGACAAATACGTGTATGATCCCTACGATGAAGACCATGATTTCTCTGGAAGATTGTGCCTACTGCAATTCCAGCTACCTGCCTCTGTTTCTCTTAATCATTCTTTAGCTTTTAGGTTCCCAAATCCTTCAGATATTGGTCTTTTTATCAGTATTAAATTAGGGCAATTTTGTCTTCTTACACATTCAAAAAATTCCAGATTCCTCTAGCCGCACACTGATATGGGATTTAACCATTTCACACCACCAAAATGTCATTTATATATTTCGGTTGTCTTTTTCTGAGATTTTCCCTAATAATAATAATAATATTAATAATAATTATTATTATTATTATGAAAATTAAGTAGGGGTTTGAGTTTAACCTAAGCTAAGGGCAAAGCAAAATCTTCATTCTTCATATATGATGTTAATAGTAGGTAGGCGACTCGTCAATTACCTTAGGCATTTATTTAAGCATTACAGAGTTAGGATGCCTCTTCAAGCACAGCGACATGGGCTTAGACCTCCTCCCTTTTAGTGAAAATGTGTTATCCTTGGCCCACGGATGATGGGTATAATTTCTTTTGTATATATGTGTGTTCAATTTCTTTTTCTCTCCTAAAATATGAGGAATTGGATGGAGTTGGGATGTTTTGCTCAAATAAATTTTCATAATATTTAAACCAATATAATATAATAATTTTAGAAATATATAATAAATGTTTCTAATTCATTTTAACTATGTTTTTTTTTCTTTTAGGAAAATTTGCTCACATTTTGAGTAATTAAATGGTAAATTTTAATTACCAAAATTAATCTCACTCAAATATTATATTAATTTGATGCTAGAGTTAAAAATAAAGATGTTACAATTCGCATAATCAATTTACATCTCAAACCAAACAACTATGAAGAAATATTTTTTTTTAGGAAATAAAAGTAAAAAATTGATAGGGATTCAAATATTTTGACCAATTGACTATTTAATTACAAGAATGTACTACTCAGCTCACCATTAATTTGTAATGGAATCAATTAGATTCTTTTATGTGGGATTAATTTCAGTGATAATGAAGTTATTTAATATCTCTACAAGTGTGTTTGGTTTGAGATGAGGGGAGGGTAGAGGCTCCCCTCCCCTTATTTGGTTGAAAATTTTGGAGGGGAACGAAGCCAAAATTTGCTCTCCCCTCCCCTCAAATCCCCCTATTTTGCTCTCCTCTAAATTAGGAGTTCTGGATGGGAGCTAAATATTATGACAATTTTGTCCTCCCCTATTATTATTATCAATTAAAAAATATTATATAAACTAAAAATATATTATTGTTATTATTATTATTATTGTTAAAATAATTAAAATATATATTTTAATCAATAAAAATTATTAATATATATACTAATAAATAAAGAATATTATTATAATCAAAATACATAATTTAAAAATTAATTTAAATAAAAAATATATTATTAAATATTTATTTTATCTTAAAAAATATTTTTAAAAAAATAATTTGAAATAAAAAAATATTTTTATGAATAAAAAATTATTATAATTATAATATTTTCAATTATAAATTTAAATTTATATATTATTATTTAAAATAAAAATATATTATTATAATTAAAAATATATTATTATAATTTAAAAATAAATTTTTAGAAATAAAAATTTAATTCCTACACACATGCAAACATGATTAAGCATCCTTCTTTTCATTAAAAAATAATTATTATTGAGCTGAAATTAGAATTCATCATATGAAGCAATTAAAATGATGTTTCCAACACATCTCATGTTTAATTCCAATAAAAGCTCAAGAAGTAGCTCCTAGTGGTCTAAGTCAAAAATTCTAAATTAATTAATTTTTTAAATATTTATTATATTGATTGTTGATTTTTTTTTATATTTTAAATGTAAACTAATATAACATATAAGTACAAAAGTATGAAATTAGATGTAAGGGTAAAATAGTAAATATATTATTGTCACCCCTCCTCTCCCCCCTTAAACCAAACAAAAGCTCAATTCCCTCCCCTTCCCTCCCCTCTAACAAACTAAACAAGGTTACATGCCTTTTCTCCCCTCTCCTCCCTTCAAACCAAACACACCCCAAAAGTCATTACCTCCTGTTCTAGACAGGGTGAGGATCTAGGTGCAACATAAATTTAGGGTTAAAACAGTAATAAATTATAGTTTTAATTAGTGGCGAATCTTTATCTTCTAGAGGAAATGATAATGAAGTTCCCAATAAGAAAATTTAATGAATAAAAAGTTACAATGATAAGTTATATGTTGTCATTTCTCACCATAAAATTTAGCACTATGCTTTTTAGTTGTTATTGTGATTTATACATAAAGGAAAATCTCAAAAAAAGATAAAAAAACAGGAAAATTTTAATTTAAAGTAGCGAAATCATAAAATACAAAATCAGTTTTTTTGTACTTTTTTTTTGTCACTACAAAAATGTCACTAAATTTTTAACAACACAAGTATTACAATAAGAGCATCTCAATTAATAACATTATCACAAATAACTGACAGCATAAATACGTAGTACTTAAATGATTTTAATGTTGTTAATTTAGATATTCCTGTTATAAATTATGATACACGTATTGTTAAAAATTCAGTGGCATTTTTGTAATTATGTAAAAAAAAAAATAAAAAGACTGATTTGAAATTTTTCGATTCCGCTGTTTTGAATTGGGATTTTCCTATTTCCCTTAATTTTTTTTTGGTTGAAATTTTCCCTATAAATAATTAAGCCTTTCTTAAAACCTGTAATTTTCCTATTTTCGTTTGCTAATACTTAAGAAGAATGCATGATGATTTTGGTAGCAAACCTAACATTGAGCGAAAAATCTCCGCCGCAATCAATGGCTTGGGATACATGCTTACCTGTCCCTTTTATTTATTTATTATTTATTTCCTGTAAATTTTTGGAGGACCAACCATATTTCACTTGATGATACAGCCGGCCGCAGAAGATATTTCCTCTCTGTTGTTCTTACCAAAAATTTAATAAATTAACTAAAATATTAAGTTGGGATAACCTGTAACTTCTCTATTTGTACATGGCATGACTAGTATAGAATCTAAATTCCAACTTAATTAATTATCTAAAATAATTCATTTTCACGGTGTAAAATTTAAATTTAAAATTTTCCTTTTCCCTTTTAGGGACCCCAATAGGAAGTATGTAAGAATTTATGTTGATCGATGTTACTGTAAGTTTTGAAGGCGTTATCATAGCCACATTTTAATATACCCTCGTTTTACTCTCAGTTCTCAGTTTGTAAATAATTTTCGTTCGCAATGAATACTATCAGAATTAGTGTTAAGCGTGGGCACCTCTTCGTAATTTTGGCGGATTCTTATTCGTAGGAGAGGTATAAAGAAATGGGAAAAAGGCAAAAAGGAGAAAGAGAGAGATGCCTGATGCCTGCCTAATCATAGTGAGGAAGAAAAGTAAGGAAAGTGAAACAGAGAAAGCAAAGGGAAGAGTTGGGAGCGCTATCATTGATGAAGGAAGCACCATTTCTTCATTTTCCACAACCAACCAACAATTACAGTACCGTAGGCTGATTCCTTCAACTATATTTGATAGCCCACCATCAAAGATAATCCAGCCACACAAAGGTTAAAGGTGACGACGCTTTACGACACTGCAATATACAGACAACCGCGATAAGGGCCCTCTCTCCTCAATCATCGCTAAACTACGGTCCCTCCTTTATAATCTGTCATGGCTGACGGGTGGCGTCTCTGAGATCTTTTCTGTTTCCAGCGCCCATAAAAATAGCAAATCGCTGGATTCCGTGACTTCAGAGGAAAATGTGCACAAACATGAAGCTGGCTCTGTTGTTCTTTGGTTTTGCTTGCTCTGTTTCTGGGTTTGTTCTCGATGAATCAGATACTAGGGGACATTCTGTGTTTTCTTACATAGAGAACGATATCGTCACTGCAAGCTCACCTTCCTCCTCCCAAGCTCTCATGGTCAATCTCACTCTCATTGAAGCTGCTGCATCTAAAGGGGCCGGTATTTCTCTCTCTCTCTCTCTCTCTCTCTCTCGTTTTTAGATTTTCTGCACTTTCTTAATTTTCCTTTCAATCAAAATGCATGCAATGTTGTTGGCTTCGCCAATAAGCTACATTGTGCTTAAACTCCTAAATTTGTTCTCCATCCTTTGCGGTCACCGATGATTGAAGATTTTTAGACATCCCTTGCTTTTTAAATTAAGTTTCCAACAACATGACGTTGGTTCTCAAGCACGCTTCCTTTCCTCCTCTCTGGACTTTCCCGAGAATCTTGCAAATCTCCTTCAGTTCTGTAGCCCATCCATTTCTTGATTTTCCTCGATCAACAATTAAGAATTTGATTCTTCGCGCTAGGATTTCTCCGGTGAAAGAATGTTTCTAACCCCCTTGCGAAGTAGTATTATATTTTGATTGAATTATACACGTGTTTTACTGAGTTGTTTGTAATGAATAGATGAACTTAGTCTGTATAAAGTCTGGCTCAAAGGATAAGATTTCTTATTGAAGTTTATCTACTTGTCTGTCGTATTGTCAGTGTGTTTGGACGGAACACTGCCAGGTTATCATTTGGATCCTGGATTTGGATCCGGTGCAAATAGTTGGCTCATTGAATTGGAGGTATACTAAACAATTATACATCATGATTCTCCCTCGTCATTTCCCAAAAAACTATTTTTATTTTGGAAACTGTAAATGCCTTACTGTCAGTCTTGATGCAGGGTGGAGGATGGTGTAATAACCTCAGGACTTGTGTTTATAGAAAAACTACTCGTCGTGGTTCCTCAAACTACATGGAAAAGCAAATACCCTTCACGGGAATATTGAGCAATAAAGCTGAAGAAAATCCAGGTCTGGTTTCTCTACACTCACACTTCCAAATGAACTCCTAGAGATCGCTCCACAAAAATATTTAAAGAATGCATATCCTCTGGGTCTTATCTGTTGTGCGCAGACTTTTTCAACTGGAACCGGGTCAAAGTGCGGTACTGTGATGGGGCCTCCTTCAGTGGAGATAGTCAGAACGAGGTCATCGAAATGATCTGCGCACAATATTTTCTTAGACTTTTTCCTATGTAATTTCTATTAGCGACAAATATTTTTCCTTGAAAAAATGAGCTATTGAAGTTACATTCAGTCAATGTGCTGGTAGATAATACAGTCTGCAATTGCGGATGACATTGTGCCTTTGTTTTGGTTATTTTGAAGTTTTCAACTACATTGCCTTTATGGTAGAAATGGCACAAGAAAATTTTCAAATTTCTACAGAGGCTGCTACTCTCTAGAAACGTGATTTTCCAAATTCTGTCTTTTCCTGTTAACCTTTTGACTTCAAGGGAGTTGGTTTACATGGACCCGTTCTTTGATTCTAGTGATTATTATTGCATTGTTACATGCATTTGGTTCTCATTTCAGGCTGCACAGCTTCAATTCCGAGGGAAAAAAATATGGCTGGCTGCTATGCAGGAGTTAATGTCCAAGGGAATGCAGAATGCTGACCAGGTTGGACGTGTCACTTTCTATTATAGTTTGTTCTTGGTGCTTAGAGTTCTAATTCACATAAAAAAATTTCAGGCTCTTCTCTCTGGATGCTCTGCTGGTGGTCTGGCGACTATAATACATTGTGATGAGTTTAAGAGATTGTTTCCAAACGCTACCCTAGTAAAATGTTTGAGTGATGCAGGATTTTTTCTTGATGCGTAAGTTACATATGTTTCTTCATATACACTGCAGCATGATGCTACTTTCATTGAAACTTTGACATCATCAGCAATTTATTCAATCATGTAGAGCTGATGTATCTGGGGGGCGTACTATGAGGAATCTGTTTGCAGGCGTTGTTCAGTTACAGGTATGTTTTTATTTGCATGAGTGTGTGTGTAGAAGTTTTGGGAGTGTTTACTAGTTGACCTTGAAAACTCAGTTACTGCAACTTTGTGCTTAAGCCGTTCTTTAGGTTTTCGCTTCTTTAGTGAAGAAAATGCATGCAAATATATCGTGGAACTAATTAATTTGTTGGTATTATAGGAAGCACAAAAAAATTTGCCTGAAAGTTGTCTCAACCAACTTGATCCGACTTCGGTAATTCTTTTATTCTCAATATGGTTCCATTAGCAACTTGATATTACCAAGACACACAGAAAAATTTGAACATTTGTGGACTCTCTGCAGTGCTTTTTTCCTCAGAATTTGGTCAATCACGTAGAGACTCCATTATTTCTGCTTAATGCAGCCTATGATTCATGGCAGGTAATCACCAGTACTTGGAGCATTATTTCTTCAGGAACTGCGATGGTTATGAGCAGTAATTTTGTTATTATTCTTGTTACTGGTTTTGGCAGGTTCAAGCCAGTTTAATACCAGCTTCAGCTGACCCCTATGGCTCTTGGAATGACTGCAAATCAAATCATGCAAATTGTAACTCATCTCAGATTCAGTTCCTCCAAGGTCATTCTAATCTGAACTAACATGTACTCTGCTTTTTAATTAACTGATATCGTTTATGACATTTGATGTCTCTTCTGTATGTGACGCAGACTTCAGAAGTCAAATGCTAAATGCCGTGCAAGATTTCTCAGGGGAAGCTCAATCTGGACTGTTCATAAATTCTTGCTTTTCTCATTGCCAATCTGAGAGGCAGGAATTATGGTTCTCAGATAACTCTCCTCTCCTTACGGGCAAGGTAATGTCCATTCCTATGCTCTTATAACAGATCAACTGCGTTATACTTATATGGGATAAATGTCACATTAAATGTTTTATCTTTTTATTCCGCAGCCTATTGCACTTGCTGTTGGAGACTGGTATTTCGGTAGGGATTCCTTCAAGGCAATTGATTGTGCTTATCCCTGTGACAACACTTGCCATAATCTGGTCTTCAACTGACTCAACTTATTCATCCTCTCATCTTTCTGTGTTTGCCATTCTTCTATCTTGTAACATTCATTATTTCTTTCTGATAAGTCATTCTTGCCTGAGGATGCAAACTCATTAAATTCTGACAAGTCCATTCGATGAGATTTGTTTATAGTCTTAAATCTTTCAATAAATATTGTCCACCCCAACAGCAACCAGGCATCTATATCACGGGGCGATCTTGAGCCTATCTTTAAGGAACAGAGAATGTATGCATACATATAACATGGGGAAAATAGATACGGGAGAGGAACAAGAAAAAGACACCACAGTACAGAGTGACGATGAAATGGACTTGAAGAGGAAGAACAAAGTTCAGTCAGTTTCTGATATAGTATTTCTTCGACGGGTTTGTTCGCTTAATGTGTAAGGCTTGATGATGTCCAAAAACCTTGAACCACGTCGAGCGAATCCAAGTTTACCAACTCGCACAACTACGATGACTTGTGGGGCCAGAATCACAGACATGGTAACATCAATATTAATTCTACGTAAATGGAATGAACGCAACAGAATGATGAGGCGTTCAACGTTTTGTTGTTGTGCTCCACACATTTGTTCCGAACCTTAATCGAGTCGCTTCGATCGAGTTATTGCATGCTCTTAGGCTTCTCGGATTCTGGGGTACACATACTTTTACGTTGACACGTGTATAAGAAAGAAGCATGGGGCACCTCGAAATTCTTTGTGGGCTCTTTAAGGCCCAACATGTGACGGGTGGTGTTGTAATGGGAGTGGAAGTGACAGACCGAGCTGAGAGGTGCCTTGAAATTTAACTCACCTATCTCTACTAGATCTGATATGTTGGACGTCTGCTTTATAAACAAAAGCTACCGCATTATGCTAGTGGAGGTAATCCTATAATAATTCATTTTACTTGGTATATGTGTGTATATTAATTACTGATATAAAATGAGAGCCCATGCCACTTCATTTAAAAAAAAAAAATCAAATTTTAGTTCAACCTAAAAAGAAATCACAACCAAGCCATAATAATATTGTTATCATTCTTGCGCTCTTTTTTTTTGAAGCCCCCATATGTTTTTCTTTTACTCAAACCATATATTTGTCCAAGCTCAAATATAAGACACTTGAATGTTGTGGGCCAAAAAAAAAAAAAAGAAGAAGAAGACACTTGTATGTGTGTGTGTGTGACACTTTTTCTTACCGTTTAATATTTTTTCCTTGAAATTCCTTTCGTTTCGTTAAATAAAGTATGAGATAAAATTCAGATTTACGTGGAAAGCCAAATGGCCAGCCATTAATTGAGAGCGAATATTTGTATTTTTGTTGGGGGTGGATTGTAGGGATGATATTTTATATTTGAAACGGTAAGGAAAGTATTCTTTATTTTATCTTTCATGTTATACGGATGTTAATGTGGGGTAAAAAAAAAAAAAGTCAAGATCCAGAGAGAACCCGAGGTAGACGTGTGAAGACTCCCACCCACAATTGCAATTGCAAGAAGTGAGATCGCAAGAGTCATACTTAAAAAGAGTAGAGTAACCTCATGAGTAGTAACCACTCGAAGCAATCAACAACAACAACAAAAAACCGTTCATGTATATATACCGGACGATCCAGACCTACCACACACTGTTCATATAGACGACGTTTATATATATTATTATGGTCTCGTCTTCTTTTTCACGTAAACGTACAACAGTATATGCCTGTACACACACACACACACACACACACACACACACACACACACACAATGACAAAGTAAGGATCATCAGCGTCATCCCTGGAAAGTGGGAGAGGACCAAAGCCCAGCCAACACACCCAAAAGGAACAAAAAGACGACTAAAACAGAAAAGTATAGCCATTATATTCATTCCCACTGCAAATTAAAGGAAAATGGCGCGTATATACACAGGCGCACGCACACTTTTACCCAATTAAAAAGGGGCAACAAACAAAAAACAAAACAGAGAGAGAGAGAGAGTCAAGTGGAGTGTTTGGGGGCAGATGCCATAGCCACGGCTTGTGCCCACAACCTGAGCCGTGCCTTCACGTCTCGTGGATCATCACCTTCAATCACAGTTCAGAATAAAGGGAACTTGTGTGAGATTGAGGGAATAATTTAATCAAATTAATTAATTATGTCTGAAAAGTGAGAATTACATTACGTACCAGGACTAGAGATGCGCCAGTTAGAGATGGGGGAATTGCCTCCACTGCTAGGACTGTCCAAGGTGGAACTGGAGAGAGACAGGCGAGGAGGAAGTTGCAGCGTTCGCTCGTGTTCCAAGTCGAACCCAAGCTCTTTACATGCCTTCACTTCCCCCATGTCCATGCACAGTGACCTCCTTCCTCCTTTTGGCCTCGTTATTACCATCAACCCCTTCCCTTCTCCCTCTTCCTCTTCCTTCTTCCTCATCTTTTTCTCACCACTCTTGTTTCTTCTCTCCTTCTCGCTCCCATAGTACCTGGCCGCCGGCCACGAATAACACCCGCCCACTTCCGATTCTGACTCGTCAGACGACACCCCGCCCCCCGCCGCCGCCACCTCCTTGCCATCGGCGAATTCCTCGTCTGCGTCGCCTTCCCCTTCCAAACTTTCGATGGACAAGTTGGGCAAGTACATGCTTAAGCCATTATCGTCGGCGCCGGACATGGTACTGCTGCTGCAGACCGAAAGCTGGGACGAGTTTTTGGGGTGCGGATGCTCATTTTGATCATACCCATCGTCTGTATCGGCATCAAAGTCGTCTTCCTCTTGGGAAGAACAGTAAAAGGTCAGGGACTCGTACGAAGTCATTAGTATACTCTTTTTGGAGGCTTTGGAGTGTAGATGAAAGAAAAACGAAGTGAAGAAGGAGCCACGAGTTTTGGCTTTTGGTGCACAGAAAAGAAGCGGTGAGTGAGAGTGCTTGAGGGAAGAAAAGACGATTCGGGTGGAGACTGGAGAAGAGAGTCAATAGAACGGCGTCTCAGATTCTTTTCATGTGTTCATCAGAGTGGAGTGAAAAGGAGTAAGGGAGCAACTTCCATCAGCCACCCCTATTTATTCAAACTTTCGATTCCCTTTTACGCTTTTCTCCCCTTATTTTTTTTTTAAAAAAGTATATTCTTGGTACCCAATTAAAATCTATCCTTTTCAACTGTTGACGGACAATTAATTAACATTCGACATTTATATTATGTGAAGATTAATCGTGGATAGAAAGGTTGAAGACGGTGGGGTGGGGTTAGTTGCAACTGACGGAAGAATTAAATAGACCATCTGGTAGATAAACATACAGTCACAGTGCGTAATACGAATAGAGTTTTGGAGAACTCTATACTGGGCCATTTATTATCGGTTGGTTAATGCCTTTGGACTTCTGTACTTTGTTAAATTATTGGGGATTATTACCATTAAAAATGGATTTATTTATTTATTATTATTTTAGTGAGAAGAAACGCGTACTTGACGCGGAGATTAGATTAGGAACGAAATTGACAATTAAGCACCATTCTTTTCAGAAATGGAGTGCAGAGGAGAGGCCACGTTCCCCCCCGCCCGGGGGGAAGACTGAAAAAAGAAGAAAAATTACAGAAGGGCCACGTCGTAATTAGGGGGACCCAGTTAACCTCGTTTAAAACAAGGTGCTTTATTAGGTTTAAGTTTATCCGCATAGTATTTGACAAGAAGGCATCAAGAGCCAAGAGGAAGGGACAGTGAGGAGTGAGGAGATTTAGACGAGTCTTCTTCTTCTTCTTCTTTTTTATGTTTTTGGACAAATTAGACGAGTCTTGTACTGCCTAGGTTTTGGGCAGGCATCAAAACGACAAAGTTTTTCTACAGCCCAATGCTGGTCCCTTGATGTTTAACCAGGTGGCTGCTCTTGCTCCACCACGTGCAACTCTGCTGACATGATTTTCCACCAAATAACGATGTTTGCAGTGCAGACCTTTCCTTTTTTACTAGTGAGTAAGTATTATAAAATAGTCTACCACTCGCATCGCATGGAGTACTAATCAGTAATTTTTGTTGTTTGCAGTAAAAAGAAAGAAAGAAAGCAATGACAGGGGAAAATATATTGCATGAAAAATAAGTAAATGGCCTGTGGATCGTGGATCGTGGATCGTGGATGAGAGAGAGAGGAGGCCTGGGCGACAACAACGTCAATGGCTGAACCCTGAACACTTGAAAGTTCAGGCGGCCAACAGCACCAAACTCTCTCCACCTCATGCACTTAACAATGCCACGTGGTTGTTATCGTTGGGCGTCCCACGTATAATTAATTAATTAATCAATTAATAACTAACTGTGATTCCTTCCACTCTACCAAAGACTTTAATGATGTGACGAGCGGGTCCCCTCCCATTTACTCTCCCCCCCCATCTCCTCCTGGATCCCGATATTTAGCCTTTTTTCTTAATTTATTTTGGCCACCAATTTTTTGTTTTTCTCATCAATCACATTAATTATTCAATTCGCTCCTCCTCCTTAAATTATTGTTTGCATCATGCTATCAATAGAGATATCAGGTGGGAATAACTGGCGTCTAAACTCTTATGTGTATTATTAATACAATAATAAACCAAAAGAGTATCTATCTCATCATTTCTTACATTAATTATTTGCTAAGGCATACTGGTATATACGTATACATACATGTGTGTGTAAAACACATTGGACGGCCGTTGATCAACTTTATCGTTGGGATGATTACACGTGGTGCTGCGATCCTGTGTAGTATCCTATTCTCCCTCTCTTTTCGTGTCTGTCAGGGGCATAGTATAGTTTTATTTATTTAATGGTTGGGGAAAAAAAACAAAAAAGTTTTATTTATTTAATGAGTGAAGTTACGCTGATGAGGTTGTGTGTCGATGATGTGAGGGGGAGTTGGTTAGGGAGTGAGTGGGGGAATATGTGGTGGAGGGAGAACTGGGAAGGGAGAGGGAGAGGGAGAGGGTAATGGAGGGTGGGTCCCATCCTCCATAAAGAGTAAAGATCGATGTGGGTCCCAACCCTACAACACACATACGGTTGCTTGATTGCCCATATCTGGTCAGGTACGCAGCTAGCCACCTCCATCTCCTTTCTTCTCTTCACACCATGTGGACCTCCGAACCAGTTGCACTGCTCATCCTTTTGATGCAAGGAAGAGCTTCTCCCTTCAGGATCTATCATCTATCCCATCTATCTAGATAGCTTTTCACTTTTATTTTTCAAAACAAATCATTCTAATGGTAGATAATCTATTTACTAACAAATTTCCCAAAAAAAAAAAGATCTCTTTCATATAAAAATATCTCCTTAAAATATTTAAAGAAGAAAAATAAATAAATACCCCATAAATATTAAAAGCCTTGAAATATAATTTAAATTTGATAAATGACAAATGACAGGTAGACAATTGATCAGTTTTAGTCATTCTCTATTGAATTTAATTATTTTGTTTTAGTCATTTTCTATTGAGTTTTAGTTAGAACCCTTCATTTATTATTTACCAAACTTAAAATTAAACGATATTTATTTTTCTTTTTCCCAATATTAAGATTGGACGGTGTTTATTTGAAACCAAATAGGAGTTGAATCATTTTTAAAGTTTTTAATGTTTATAAAGTATTTATTTATCTTTTTTCCAATATTAAAATTGGACGGTTCTAATGGGAGGAGCTCTCCCTACCCTTTGATGCATAGGAGAACTGCTTCCCACACTTCCATCCTATCTCTTTAGATGAAATCTCACTTCCAACGTTTAATTACTTTTTCATCTCAAATTTTGACATTATTAGCCC